>CAXHWN010001157.1:59400-70400 GCA_964020975.1 Hermodice carunculata
ATTCAGCCAGTCTGCACTTGATGCATGTATATGTGCCTTGATAGATACAATTATACACATTATGCGTTGATACAGTACAATACCAAGTGCCATTAGTAGCGATTATTATTTCACCAAAATGTAGCCCAAACATGGTTTCCACAGAAGACACTTTTGTTCATTTTAAAGAAGGGTAACCAGTTGGTTAGTAAACTCATACCACGGGACATTTATGGTTGAGATAGTCAACAGAAACAAACATGGCTGTGCCATGCTACATCCGGGTCGCCTCAAGACAATACAGAGACTAAAGGAAAGCTAAGGCCTCGTCCTGCTCAGAAAGAGGCCTCTACAGCTATCAGTATGCAGGAATATCCTGCATCCTGTAAGGTTATGAAGTTCGTGTGATGAAAGATGGTACTCGCATGTTTGGTGTTTGTACACTACATGCTTTATTAGGCCAATACAAATATGCTAGATCACCGTGATGAGCAACTATTTTTCTCTAAAATTTGGAATGATGTCGACGGAAAAACTACTAAATTGGATTTCTACAGATCATACAAAGACACATATAAATTTAAAAATCATTTGGACGAAATAAAAAACTTTAAATACCGACGTAGTCTCACACGTTTAAGGCTGAGTAATCATAGTTTGTGAATTGAAACCGGGAGATATGTAGGCGAGGAGAGACATGAAAGAGTTTGCCAATTCTGCGATAAAAACGTTATAGAAAACGAAAAACTTCTTTTAATCTCTTGTCCTTTGTATGATAAATTTCGGATTCCTTTATATGATAAAATAAGTAAATACCACCGTAATTTTCATGCCTTCTCGGACGACCAAAAAATTAGACGTTATTATGAAACCTGATACTCTCACTGTTGGAGCTGTAGCATCGTACATATACCGTTCCGTCGAGTTCATGAGAATGCGAGTTCAGGAGAATGCGTCTCCTAAATGAGCAAGTCTCCTGGGCCCGACGGCCGAGTATATATATACTCTGAACAATTATTCATGTACAGGGTTTTCTGTGTTTTTTCAGTACCTAAATTTTATGTATATAACTTCTTGCCAATTTTAGTTTTTCTATCCTTCTGACATGTAAATTGTATATATTTGCTCTTATTATATGTATGATGAGCAATTTTACTGTATGTATTTTAATTGTATGCTATGAGCCCGATTGGGCAAAAGAAGCAATAAAGCACATTACAGTACTCTATTTGCAGTCACAGTACTCCAAAATGAACTAAACAGCACTCACTTTCTTCAAACGCTGAAGGTGTGGGAATGGAAATATGACAACTTTTGCTGTCACTTTCAGGGTCAGACTATTCTGGTGTTGTTCACAATATTGGACGTTTAAATGAGATGCTCCATCACTATTACAGGTTTTTGGAAAGATGAGAATTGCGGACAGAGGAACGTTTTCGTTTGTAAGAAATTCAACGGAACCCTAACACCACAGACGCATCCCGTGACGTCACCAGTTGAAGGTTTCTGTCCATCAGGATTCTATGGTCTTGGTATGTACCAATTTTCTTGAAAAATGATAGAAATCGGCGTTATGCGTTACATTACTATTTTGAATACCCATTCTTGGTTAGAAAATCAGGGTACAGTTTGTATATAACCTATTCTCCCAACTTGGTGCCACATTTCGACTTCGTCATTTAAAGATTTTGAGCAACGACTCATGTCAAGTGTGAAAGCTCAGTCTGCTGTTTATAAGACATCTTGAAATGGCACATTGTGCGAATAATACACAGTGCCACACTGAGATTATTGACATGGTGTGACTGGTACACAGTGACACACTAAGATTAATGTGACAGGATATTAAGTAGTGTTCTCAATATCTCAACCCTTTCAATCATGACCTACTTAAAACAACCCTCACTTTTTACCTACTTTCAATTACTACTGAAATGATAATGTCTGTCTTCCATGGGTCCGTGGATTTTTTCATTCTTTCACATTCCCTCACAAAAAGAGCAAATACCCGATTTGTGCGTAAGTCTCTAGGGCTCAGCAATCTAACGCATTTAACCGCAACTGGCAGAAGAGATACATAAATGATGGAATTTTTAAAAGAGAGGTGTACATCAGGTTCAGGTTCATGGTGACCATTTCAAACCACGAAGGAGCAAGGTTCTCTCTCTCTCTCTCTCTCTCTCTCTCTCTCTCTCTCTCTCTCTCTCTCTCTCTCTCTCTCTCTCTCTCTCTCTCTCTCTGTCTCTCTCTCTCTCTCTCTCTCTCTCTCTCTCTCTCTCTCTCTCTCTCTCTCATTTATTTATCAATTGCTATCTTCGACACTGTCTAATAACACTTACGGTACAGGTTTTAGTTACCAATCTTTAAGGCGTATTACCGTTTGTAAGCAACCCACGCAAATGGCACAGAAATATAGTTCATGTTCCAGGTGACAAATGCTTTAAAGCATTTAGCTTCAGAGCAAACGAACGCATTGACTTTCACAGTGCGGTCAGTGAATGCCGTTCTCTGGGAGCTTCCTATGACCTAACCAGCATCACCAGTAACCAAGAGCAAAGTAAGTTACGTTATATTATGGCATTTTAGTAATACCAACGGTCCAAATCAGCTATTACCGTCGGTAGCCGCTAAAGCGCTAGGGTCATTTCCCGGTGCACCTTGCGGCAGGTTAGGTCGTTTCAATATAGCAACCATATTGTGCCATAGTAAAATTACAGGGAAATGACATCGTAAATTTGATTGTTATTTTCCAACGTACTACGGAAGGGTTTACTAGCTCCAATGACAATCTACAATTGCAAAGTTCCTGACTGTAAGCTAGACACAATAAAGCTGGGTAAATTTGATAAATACCCCTGGATACAAGGGGTAGTTTTCCACCGTTTTCCTCCTAAGAAACATAAAAACGACGGAGTAGTTGAATATGGTGAAAAGACCAGAACCACCAGGCAAATTTGACAGAATTTGTTAAAGACATTTTGTTGGGGGTAAAGGTCCAACCCCATAACACCCAGTGCCCACGTAATTTCCGTATAACAACTGGACGATTGACGAAAAACAAAGCACAGCAAACCGATGGCAGAACCGTGTGAGACGACCGAGGATCCAGTGACCTACCCAGCAACGGAGAAAGGCCACTTGCCAAGTAGAAAGCGGGGGTGCGATCACTGAGTTGCGGCGGTAGCTCACAGTACTAGCTAATTTGGACCAAAGCTATTCAAACTAACAGCAAAACAATGCAAGATCACGACTGACAACTGAGACATTCACGTGAGATATGCAGCAAAAGCAACACACTGTCATGTTTATGCACCAAAAAGAAGTTTTCACTATTTGCAAAAAGGTGCACTACAAACATGTGGTTATCTCAGTTGGACTTGGAAAAAGAGATGACAATTAATGCATATATATATATATATATATATATATATATATATATATATATATATATATATATATATATATATATATACGTATGTCTGTATCTCTGTTACAAGAAATGCGAAAAGATTAAATCGGAACTTTACACGGACTTTGCTAAGGTATACGAGTGTCTGTGGCATAAGAACTTAGGTATTTAAACATTAACGGCGGGTTGGTTTTAATCGGCAGTCGAAGCAGTGTTTTCGTTAAAGCTGATGGCAAAAATGGCAAAATATTGGTAAATTGTGATACAATATATAGTAGACTATTATACAAATAAACTTATCAAATTATATTCCTGTCATCTACCGTTTTCCATATAGTACAAAGATCATGATACATCACCTGGTGAAAATGATTGGATGTGATTACATGCTGAACATATTCCCCTACCTGCCAATGTTTTGTGTTTTTTTACCTTTCAAATGTTGCTTTTCCTACACATCTCACACTCCCAATACTCGTACATAATTCCTCTTTTAATTCCTCTTTTTCCTTAGTAACACCTATTTGCCTTCTTATGCTACTCATATGCCTATTCGCTATTCTTCCTCCTGCACCACTCATACTCATTCTTCACTACTCATTTTATACTATTCCTACTCCTATTTCAAATCGGGATATTTTAAAAAGTTTTTTTTTTTGTATTTTGATATTTTGAAATGTTTAAATAGGCCTATGTGTTGTTTGCCATGTCCCAAAATGTGCAAGGTATAGTCCAAGTAGTTAATAGCGAGTGAAGAAATGCGCCAAGAACTCTTGAAGTGAAATCGGCACCTTTTTTATATCTCGATTACAGACAACATTGAAATAGCAATTTTCATCTGGAAATGTCTCTCTAAATCCACTCCTCTGATTGCAATCAAACAGAACGCAATTTAGTCAAGAAGCCGTCAAGGGCAAAAACGTAAAAGGTGTTTTCCTAGCAATGCCATTTATAGCAGTAGAAAGTTCAGCAAATTTATCAATGATAAAAGAAAAGACATTTTCATACTTGTGGAATTAGTTTTCTAAAACGATAGATACTTTTAAATAAGGATAAACGTTTCTGTCTTCTTCGATTTTAGTATTTTATTCATGGATCACAATAAGATATTAGTTAACAGTAGAATACAATGGTGAAATAAATCCTGAGATGTGGAAGCACATCTTCCTGAAACAAAAATTTTGTTCGAGAACACTGATGAAATTCTGCTGTATCATATGGTCATAATGTATAAAGTTTATCTGTGTGGCACAGACTTGTGAATGAGAAGCGTCTTTACTTAAAAATGGGTTAAATGAGATAATACACGGTACAAGGAACCTCTATCTACTTCTTTACACTTAGCAAAATGACTTGAATCAAGATATGTTTATGCTTGCTATGCTATTATGTTGTTGATACGTAGCATGGGCCATGTTTATGTGCTCATTAAGTGCCCACTTTTACAAAGGAGATTTCAGATATTCCTTTGTTTTCCATAGACTTTTGTTCTCTGACACCATTTATTCTCCAACGTTCGTTAGATATGTATGTTTGTCGCCTTTTGAGCGTTTTTAAATGACTGGTTACGGACCCGGTACTCTTGTCACATGTTACTTACAAATGTTTAAAGCCATGAACAGTGGGGTGGAATCATTTCAAGGTCAAGAATGACTCGTTCAAGTGTTCTATATTTGTCAACTTGTTTCATATAGAATCGTCAGACTTTGTCGACATTAACATAAAATTGGCACCTGAGGCCAGCTTGCACGTAATTACTGATTCCTTCAAATAAGCATAGGTTTTTAAAATGTTTTATTATCAAGAAAGTTAAATCACCATGAAATTAAAAGATAAATATCTCTGCAATGGTCTTTGGTATAAATTACCGCAATTGGAAGTTTGCATCCTTGTGTTGAAAGAACTAGCGAAATAAATGTCTGTTGCATAATAGTGTTTTGATGGTACATCGTAGGCCGAAGAGTCGTACACACCTTTAAAGAAAGTTGGCGTTCTTTGATTTGTCATTCTGCATTGTGTCAATCAGCAAGTTGAGATCTCATACAATTTTCTTATTTATAAATCTACCATTCTGTCCGATTCATGTTGATTTCGAATATGCATGGAGGTCAGTTTGTTAGTTTAAGGCACCAACGGTTTTGAACATGTATATAGGGCATAGAAGGATAAGACCTATATTTCCACCATAGATGCATGGATAAAAGAAATAAAGTATATCGTTTGAAACAGACTAAGAGCATTAGAGAAAACAACCAAACAACCACCTGATCGTGTTGTGACAAATTCAAATTTGTTTAATGTCTGCAAGACATGTGTGATGAGTATGTTTATGCATCTTGTGACAAAACTTCCAATAATACTATTTCTATATGCAAAGTTCTATTATAAGGCACTCATTGGCAAATTAGGCCTGTTGACCAACTCAATTCTCCCACATATGAACAAGTAAATGAACCATTGGTTAATATTTTGAACAAATATCAATAATGTCTGTCCATATTTGGGCTGGAGTTTTCTGAGGTACGTGGTCATTGTCCCAACATTTACTCACTTCTGAAACTGCAAAAGGTCTTTCTAACTACCGAATTATGGCCGGTTCCAAACTTTTGCTTTACTAAAGAAAGTCAGTTTTGTTGTCTGAAAGCCCACAGAAGCTGAAAAAGACTTTTGGCATAAGTACTGTCGTCGCAGAGAGACATCGTTTGGTATTAAAATGTTTCAGATTGTTCCGTATTGTAAGACCAGGTGGCAAACATTGAGTGATGCAGATAACCGCTTACGTTATAAACAGATTTCTTGTTGTGATTTCTCTACCTCATACACAACTTTTCTACATGTCCATTTGAAAGAATGTATCAAGAAAATTGTATATAGAATATGTTAGAAAAATAAGCTTCAAACAGTGATCATTTCTTACAAACGTGAACATTTTGGTAATGATGTGAGGGATGGCCATTCTGCGTTTCTATATGAACCGCTTGTCTGCTTGGTGGACCTTTTGATTGATAACGCATATGCCAATGTTGGAGATTCTTATCCTGTTCCCCCGACTGGCCAATAACATGAACGTACGTTTCCCATTCATAACCTGCCTCTAACACAGTTTCTGCAATGTAGCTCTTAATCTACCTTTTTCTTGCCTAGATATTTAGTTGTTAAGCGGGAGGTGTAAAATGAAAACTTTAGGGGTCTCGCCTTTCTAAAAACCCTGATTATCATTTTGCTGCTGTGGTTGATAGCGGGTCGAGTGACCTATTGTTATCACTTGAATGGTAGCATGAGTTCCATGCACGAGAACTTTGGCGGAAATAGCTATTTTGGCCATTGTTGCTCCGACTTTAATATTCTCGATTTTTTTCCGTTTTGTTAGTCGTTTCCAGCAAGTTCGCCGCTGATGGTAATGTAGGAAACGGTAGTCACAGAAGAATTTTTTCCTGTAATTTTCCCCCAACTTCTCTAATAAGGAAATTTTAGCACTTGGTCACAGTGGCTCCTGCCTCGGTAAGAGTTTTGTCCTGAGATACACGGCATACTGTGCTTACTACGTGATGCACTGCCAAACTCTGCTTTTTGTGACTGCATCTCCAGCTCCTCTCTAAGCGCGTGTATTTTAGCACCCGTATTTGTTGTTTTGGCGAAAATCACTTCTTCTGTGCGACTTTGGTTGGTTTATACATCTACGTAACGTTGAGTGAGCGCTACCGGATCATTTGGGGTGGGGCTATCGGGGACAGACATGATACCTTCTGCGGAGCACTTGGCAGAACCATCAAAATAATTGATGCCGGACTTGTGCCTCGCCATATTCAACGCGCTTGAAAGTTTTCGTATTTTATGCAGTGGGAATCCAGGTTATTTTACTGTACGTATATCAGGTCCTCGAAATCCTTTACATGTGCAACTGCTACTTGTTGGGGATGAACCTTTTGGTGATTTTCCTTTCAGATTTTCGAAAGAAGAAACGATTTTGCCCTCTCTGTATAATAAAGCGTCAATTTTTGAGGCGCCCTTTAAAATAAATGATGACCATTGTTAGGTTTGAGGAAGTTCCTGCCTTGTCTAGTAAGCTGTGAGCCTATGAAAAGTCTGAAAACGACAAATGACGTGTTTTGCACATACCCCTATCAATGCTGTTGCCGATAATCTATTTCGTAAAAAGTCGGTTTCCCGTAGCTGTAATATGGTGTGAAATAAGCCACACTAACGCAAATAACGATATGATCATGAAATAGATAAACAAAGTACACAAAAGTCCTGCATACATGTGTGCAGTACAGTGAATACAATGGTTTACTACATGGCATAAATTCAATGTTGAAGCACTCACACAGTCATTCACTCCTAGCAGAAGCGAAATAACGTCACATGATCTATTTTCAAAGTATAGCGTTCTTTGTAGATTGTACCTACATATTCTAGCATCCAAATATGTCCTATTCAAGATAAACTCTAATTTTGCAAGAAACCTGCAATAAAGCGCGAGGCGTTCATGGATCTTCAGTCACTCTATTTCCTCAATTAGTCAGTTTTGCATGCAACGAAACACAGAATGTTCATCATTCTCTGTCCTTATTACCATTAGACAACTTCCACACTCGCTGGCATGCAAAAAGACTTGAAGTCCACTGGCAGCATTCACACACTGGAATCAGCAACATGTGGGTTCACCTTAACAATATTTGCCGGGAAACCGGGGACACGAGGCATGCAGTATATTCATCACCTGCCCCACGGATTCATAGGAGCATCAGCAAGTACATGGAGTTCAGCCTCAAAACACTGAGATGCGATATATGCACATAAGACAATTTGATGGCGCTTAATATGACAATCGCTGTGTTTGTCTGTACATAAAGTCAGATAAAACTCATTGCATGGATTGCTTCCCGACGCCTGTGTTTGGAGAGCCTAGAGTCATGTTTGTCAATTTCGAATAAATAGTTTTACTTTGTGAATTCCCCCAGAAGTGTGTCGTTTTCTTGCTCGAGTAATGCCAAATCGTTGTATACACAGTGAATAACCGAGTGACTGTACATTCCGGGAAATCGTTGCTTGTTTTACGCATATCGTGGCTCCTGACAATCAAAGACTGCGTGTTTTGCCAGTTCTACCAGGTAGGACCTATAACCTAAACGGTCACCCCTCAATGAGTAATTTGACCTGTGCATACAATTCTCCTACTCAGCATGACTCTCGGTTTTTTCTTGTATTACACAGACCTGAATTTAATCAATAATGCAAGTGCGCACATTGAAAGTATTGCACGTAGCTATGCTATGTGGGCAGGATAACATTT
This sequence comes from Hermodice carunculata, assembly GCA_964020975.1. Lineage (NCBI taxonomy): Eukaryota > Metazoa > Annelida > Polychaeta > Eunicida > Amphinomidae > Hermodice > Hermodice carunculata. The sequence continues at coordinate 68,085 of CAXHWN010001157.1, forward strand.
GCGAATATTTTGGAATGGGGTATTGTTCATATATTATTAGATGCTTTTGTATACGAGTGCATCAAAATGTGAATTTGTTGGCAGATGATATGAAGTAGTGTTAAGCTTCGAGTTTTATCAACTGGGCCTTTCGTTGCTGTAAATATGTACAGTTCCTCATGTTCATCATTCAACTTACTGTTCTACTGGTTGAAATAGTTAGGATAAAGTCCCTTGTTCCAATGTTACAATTTTCAAGTATTGCAAGTTATTAAAGCAAACATGAAACCTGCCCGTCCTAAATAATATATATGCTACTACTGTGAACATAAATACAACGATTTTGTCGAAATAATCGATCAGAACATTATGAACATGCATCACTGCAACCAAAATATAGACTGAAATCACTCATTGAAAAGATTAAAATCATAATTCAAACAAAAAAAATATTGTCCATAAAGATTTAAACATTAGCAGTAAATGTATATACCAGACCAAGACGGAGACAACGTATCAATCGACAATCACTGTGGAATTAAGAGCACGGCTTCTTGGACAGCTGATGCTACTAGAGCATTGAAAGAAAACTAGATGATGGTCAAATCAATAGCCTATGCGCATGTGAGCAAGTTTCACATCCTTTCAATATTTCGAATCAAGGGGTAAATTACACTTTGACATGATTAAAAAAAAGTAATTATGTGCATGTACACAGGGATATTATCATATACGATATGCACAAACATGTATTCGTGTATACTTACAAACTTTACATATGTGTGTGTGCAGATAGAAAATCCAATATGTTTAGCCCGTTCACGATAACGTCGAGATCACGAGTTGCTGGATTTTGCATGTTATCGCTGAGCACAGCCTCACAAAAACATGAAAATCTAACAAAGAGTGATCCCAACGTTATCATCAATGGGCCACTTATACTATAGTTTCTTTCTCCTATGTCTAACAGGGCAAATACACACCAAACCGAAGTACAGAGAGAGAGAGAGAGAGAGAGAGAGAGAGAGAGAGAGAGAGAGAGAGAGAGAGAGAGAGAGAGAGAGAGAGAGAGAGAGAGAGAGAGAGAGAGAGAGAGAGAGAGAGAGAGAGAGAGAGAGAGAGAGAGAGAGAGAGAGAGAGAGAGAGAGAGAGAGAGAGGCCCATACAGGCAAAACGCATACGGACATGCCCTTTTGTTCATAACGACTCATTCGTGGGAAATCTGCTGACATTTCTGTCCTCTCAACCATATTTTTCGAGGGTCGTTTCAATAATGAGAATGGTGAAAAAATCTATTCTCTGGTTTCATGTATAAAAAGTGTGCACAATGTACTTCGTGACTTCACCTCAACGTGTTAGAAACGTTTATTTTGTCACGCCACCAATATAGAATATATGCAAATAACTTGATTAGAACTAAAGAAATTCAAACAATTCTTACAATTACAGTCTTGAAATAAATATTTTGTTTCATAAAGCTGAATATAGTTTCAAGGGGACGGTAAATGTATATAGAAATTCATATAATTTACAAAAATTAGTAACAATTTCAGTTGGAATCGGGCCAACGCATATCTGTTCTTTAACTTGCAACGAACTGTACACTACAACAATCTAACTGTTAAGGAACCGTACAGTGGCCATTTTAGAATATCCAGGAATAAAATTTGATTTAAATCTAGGAAGCATTATTTTGCAAGCAGCGTCAATTTCAAGTGATATCATTAGGGGTTCAAAAGTGCACATCATTATTTCATACCTCCATGTTTTCAATAAGTGAACGCGTAATATTTTCGGCATGCCAGTGGTTTGGCCCACGCAAGTCGGCGAGCTTTTCCACTAGTGTGTATAAGAGTAGAAGCAGTCACACACGCAGCACTGGTTCATTTGATTCATTAAAAACAACCGTGTATTATCCCCAAATGATGTATGAAGCACAGGTTGCAACCACATAGCAGCGTTCCTTTCTCAGAAACCGTTACACCCTCCAGTCCGCAATTCATAACGTACTCACTCCAGCGTCGTAAGTTAGGACGCATGCAGTTGTCTTCTTCAGTGTTACTCCTAAACGTTTAATGGTGGCGCCTAATACAATGTGAGCTAACAGTAGAATGCATTAATGAAATATATCCTCAGATGGGCAAGCACGTTCTGCTAAGGCAAGGCTTCGCGAGTCTGGGGCCTCGTGGTCTTCACATCAATATCGGATAACATCCTCACATGTATCAAGAGTCCCCTACGTCTTTCAGTTTAAATGTATCAAGAATTAAGAAGCTAACGCTTATACCTGTCGTTGTTGCAGACAGATGTGATTTTGCTCGGTTTTGTTATTGTATA
>CAXHWN010001158.1:0-14000 GCA_964020975.1 Hermodice carunculata
GTTACAGTGCCCAATACATAAATAAAAAATAATTTTATTTCATTAGTTTCCAATGCTTCAGGTGTCTGCATTTTAATTTCAATTGTATGTTCTGCAGGTATCACTTGGTTTCACCCTGTTGGAAAATAATATTTGCTGGGTGATCGGCATAGTAACTATAGTCTAAACAAACATACGCCCTTATGCATTGAGTCATGGCGGTAGTCGAAGGTGAAAAGAAAATCTTGGTTGTCACAATTCACGTCACTCCCGTTAAAAATCACGAGCATTGTCTAAGTGGACGTACTTCCAAGTAAACAGTAAAGATATCGTGGATTATTTAAAAAATATGCTGACTTATGTGTTCATTTTTCTTCTGTAAATGTTTTTCAAATTAACTAGCAGATACATGTACCAGCCTTTCATGTGATCTTTAAGTTGTTCATGTGAGAGACCTTAAGCAAATTCTGCAGGTCACAGGGCCATTCAATTAAGGTTATACGGCTATTCCCTAGACGATCAATGGTCCAGTTCCCCCATAAAAAGAAAGGTATCAAAATATGTGGAAGCAAAGTGTACAATTCTGGCAGTGTACATTTTTGGCAAGGGTAATTTTCATACCTTCTGAACGTAAAAAAAGGTGAAGTGAATGACCATCCAGGTCTTTTGTCCACGATTAAATAGTGAAAACCGTACAGGAAGATCTACATAATTTTGTTTCAAGTCAACAAAACTCTATTTGTTTGGTACACAACATTACTGACCATGCGTGTGACCGCTTCGGATTTTACAGAATTTTATTTATATATATATATATATATATATATATATATATATATATATATATATATATATATATATATATATATATATATATATATATATATACATGTATATATATATATATATATATATATATATATATATATATATATATATATATATCACAAGTACATTTCCGACCACAGGCCTGGTCATTTTTAGCAATTACTATGAAGGCTCTACAGTTACCATAACTCTAATTTTCAAATATCTAACTGCGGTCATTGTGTAATTTCGGCAAAACTGAATTTAAACTTGAAAAAAGAAAAAAAAACTTTCGTTTATTAAAGACTTCCTCGGGATTTTGGTAGGGCCAGTTTCAGCAAATTTCGTCAATATTTATATCAAATTCGGTGGGACCACTTTTTTTAATTTGATAATATTAATGATTGTTGTCATTCTTGGTCGTTATGTTTTCTTGACGCAGCACATAGATATGGATGCATCGCTTCAAAGTATGTTGACACACCAGACGACTTACCCTGGTATAACTCTTCACTTTGCTGTTTAAAATGAAATGTCATTCAATGCCTGGCTTGTCAAATATGAAGTTAAATATTTGAGCAAATACTATATATAATAATCTATTCCGTTTCCGTTCGATATTTATGTCCATGCCGAGTTCCGTACAGCAGTTCGTGTTTTTTACTTCACTTTTTTCTTTTATCTCATTCTGGCCTCGGAACCAGAGAATATACATAGTCGCTCTCACTTTGGCTGGAGCCGTTCGACTGTGCAGATCGTTGTTGCCCATCAGGCCCTCCTCGTTACCATGAACATAATTTGTATTATAAATTCAGTTTAACATCGTTCCTACATTATGTTAATGTAAGTATACCGTCGAAATATCTGTCAGTTTCCGATTTCGCGTGAATTATTTTTGCTTACATAGATAATATTTTACCTTGATAAAAAAAAAAGCTTGCTCTTTGACACGCTTGTGATACCACAAGAATCTTGGCTTGTAAGTTTGCGTTGAGTCTGCACTGTGATTAACTTTTGTTATGGGTTGATCAAGAGCACCAAGGTCCACTAATTTGTGTAAGTAGTAATCGTAACTATGAAGTTATGTATATGAGAGCTTTGTGACATATCTTTCTTTGTTCTTTGTCTGACAAAGGTACACGTGCTCGATACAGAATTTCGTTTATGGCATAAATCCAGAGTTATTTGGTATATATGATGGTTCAAATTGCTTGAATAAGTATCACATATGGCTTATCATAAGTTGTGGGAGGTATATCTTAGTTCGCGAATTTGCAGTTGGGCTTTTCAATGTATTCTTAAGCCCGCGTAATTCGGTCACATGTTCCACAGTGTATGTAAGGTATTTTTTGGTCTAGTCAATAAGTACACGCAAATCTTGTAATTTAGTTTCATTATAAGATTTTCTCACGCATTTATCTTACGTAAATATGAGTTGGTCAAGTATCGGTAACGTGATCATTAATATACAGTTCTAATTTTTGATAAAAGTTATCTTTGTACTTTTCATGCACGGTTTATCACTGACTCTTGCGTACGGGATTAATGTATCGTTTTAGCCGCCAGATGGCCGTACCTGGTTATTTTTCGCATGTATTTTTCTATATCGTACCTGGAGTCTAAAGTTTAACGTTAATGGTTCGTTGATAATGGTATATATATTACGTGGATTGTATATTCGGCTGGAAGATAGGAAGCTTTGTAATTAATTTCTTTCTTTACAGTCATTGCATTCTGCATCCTGTATGTCATCTACGTGCTCTCCGTCGGTCTTCTACATGCATCTGTGCATCTGTGTCGTCCTGTAACCTGTCATCAACTGTGAATAAATGCAGTTGAACAAGCTGTTATATCGTTGGTCGTGATGTTAAACCCGTAGCAAAAGTAATTAACAGATTTGAACAAATTATTGTTTCCATGGTGCCAAGTGATGTAAGAGAGTCCAAAGATACACATCGCTGGAAAGGGATTCATTGTTTCACTGTTTCATCGTTCTGGATGTTGACACAATCCATATTCAATTTAGTGGCGACGTTATTTTGTGTTTATATGTGTAGACGACTGTGCATATACTTTTTTCCAGCTTTACCTTTTCGACTGGACAGTCTCATCAGTATTCCGTAGGATTTCTACCTCAACATCATCACTGGCCAGGTCTGTTTTGACACGTACTGTACCACATATATTATTGTATGATACATATGTTACATATTATTGTATGATATACATATCATCATTGTTGTATACAATACATAAATACTGTTTGTCATATCGCATACCTATTGCTATTGATTTATTGATATTGTACATGCATTGATTTATTGATAATATTTTTCGGGGAATTTCCTTTTTTTTTTCATTCTTTGGCCAAACGCTTAACTCTCTTTGATTAATATTTTTTCCAATTTTCTTTGATTTTTGTTTCTTTGAACTTTGGATTTGTATTCTGATTGATATTACCAGATACTTTTATTTGTTTATTCACTTTATGGTTTATTGGTTGCATATGGTACACTATATGTTGTTGTATATCACTGTTTTTGTACTTGTATATTGTTGTGTACCCAACACATTCTCTTCAACAACCATGGAGCTTGCTCAGCAAAGTAGGGCTAACCCAAAGCATAAGGTTACATCCCTATGTAATGGTCTTGCAGTCGAAGAGCAAGACTTTGCTAGCATCCCAGGTATGATTTCAGATCTAAGACAAGCGTTTGATGTATTTCAAAATGATCATGATGATTTTTCAATTTGGCTAGGCAGAGCGAAAATTGCTAAAGTTGAGGAAGCTGCACTCGACAGATATTTCGACGACGTGCAAGCGAAACATGTAAAGACACTGAGTAACGCTCGTAGCGTTTTAGAATAAACTCGTCGTGCGGAATTTAAACCTGAAACTTCTGTACCAAGTAATCTTGAAACAAATCGGCAAATTCTCAAAATCATGAATTTACCAACGCTAAATCTTGAGTCTTTCGCAGGTGACCCATTTAGGTATCATAGCTTCATAAAAGTTTTTAAACTTTCGTGGAATCATGCATTAAAGACCCTGCGGCGAGACTTATCCGTCTGCTTCAGTTCCTAGAGGGCGCTGCGTTGTCAGCAGTCAGATCTGCAATTTTCTTACCCCCTCAACAGGGCTATGACTTTGCGATGTCAGTTTTGAAACAAAGATTTGGTTCGCCAAATTTGATTACCCAGAGTATTATCAAATCGCTTAGAAGCACGAAACCGGTGAGAACCGTTGAAGAGATGCAATCATTATCTGATGAATTAAACAATTGATATCAGGTTCTGAAAGAAGCAGATTGTCTGCATGAGGTAGATTCCCAAGTGGTCATATTTGATATAATTGCGAGATTGCCTACGTATGTGCAAAATTGATGGAGTAAAGAAGAGCTGAAGAGTAAACGTAATTCAGGTAAATACTTGAAATTTGACCACTTAGCGTCTTTTATCGCTGATATCTACGCCGAATTTTCCGACCCGCTGATCGGATCGGCAGCTAGGGCTGAGAGGTTTCAAACTAGGAAAAGGTTCACTTCACATGTAGCACAACGCTAGTGTTATGATCCTTCTTCTTCGCTTGAATGGAATTGTTTCCTGGAAGATACACCAGAGGGCGCTGTGGCACCTGTTGCTGAGTTGGATGTCTTGGTGCAGGATGATATGCAAAATGTCCATAGTACTGTACCTTCCTCCCGTGGTACTCCTGCTTGGCCCCGGGGTACTTTCCCTCCTGCCTTGCATGTACAGAACACACAATCACAAAAATGTGCTTTATGCAATGAAAATCATTTCATCATGAAATGTCCCAGTTTCAGAAAGATGGAAGTGAAAGATAGAGTAGAATTTGTAAAATCTCGTTCGTTGTGCAGTAACTGCTTGAGAGATAACCATCAGGTTGCTGATTGTCAGGCTAGTCACAGGTGCTTGTCTGTTCAGGGAAATATACAGCTTTCTTACATATTGATAAAACATCTGCAAATTTTGCAGTCAATACGTCATCATGTTTGATGCCTGTAGTTGAGGTTCTTATTAATCATAAAGTAAAAGTAAAAGCTTTACTTGACACAGCTTCAACGACATCATTTTGTACTGAAAGTTTAGCAAATCAGTTAAACTTACAAGGTTCAGAGGATAATTACACCTTGAATACAATGAATGGATCTTCTCCGATGAATTCAAGGAGAGTTTTTTCGGAGATTTCTTCAAATCTAGAGTCTTTGAAAATGTCAGGGGTTAAAGTAATTCATCGCATTCCTGTTTCCACGGGTACTCTGAATATCCATCATTTTCCACATTTGAGAGGTCTTGATATAGCAGCAAACTTGAATTGTGAGTAGTGGTCAATATTTTGTTCAGGCTCTTATTCCTCTTGAAGTGAAACGTGGAGATAGGCCTACCGATCCTATGGCGATTTGTTATTTATTCGGTCGGACTCTGAATGGAAAGATTCAGAAAACTGACGTGAACAATGTAGTGGTATGCAATTTTATTTCTGCTTCCTCCTCTCCTATGCTGATAGAAGATTCTTGAAATGATTCTACCTGTGAAGATATCAACAAGTTGTGGGATATTGAAAATGCTGCCTTTGAACGTCAGGGTACTTCTGTTCTTGACAAGAAAGTGATCAAGTTATGGGATGACAACTGTAAGCTGGAAAATAACCATTATGTCTTGCCCATTCCGTGGAAGGATCCGTATGAGCCCATTCCCAATAATGTGTCAGTTGCTCAAAGAAGGCTTGACAATCTGGTTGAACGTCTGAAAAAGAACAATTTGTATGACAGATATGAATCTGAAATCAATAAGTTGCTTGAATCTGACTATGCAGAGATATGGAAAAGTCAGATAAAATCTGGTATTTGCCACATCACAATGTCTTGATGGAAAGGAAAGGAAAATTACGAGTGGTATTTGATTGTGCCTCTAGATATGGTGGCAAGTCCTTGAATGAACGTTGTTTACAGGGCCCAGACCTTGTGAATAAATTAATTAATGTTTTATTCAGATTCAGATCCCATTGCTTCGCCATACAGGCCGACATAAAAGAAATGTACCATCAAATAAGAATTCCTTTACAAGATCGGGATGCATTGGGATTTTTATGGTACAAGGATGGCAAGCTTGTTCGTTTGAGAATGTGCGTTCATTTGATTGGTTGTATTTGATATGCATCATCTTGTTCTTATGCTTTGAGAAAGGTGATCAAAGATAACCCGGATGTGGATCCTGTCATAAAGAATGCAGTTATGAACTCCATGTATGTTGACGATCTCATACAGTCATTGAGAAAGATTGAGCAGGTGTACAGAATTATTGTTGACTTACCTCATGTCTTGCAAACAGGTGGTTTTGTGTTGACGAAGTTTGCTGTCAATGACGAGCAACTGTTGAATGAAATTCCTTTTGAACATCGTGCAAGAGAAGTTCATACTTTTGCACCTGAATCAACATGTCGTGCACTTGGTGCGAAATGGAAAATACATGAAGATATATTTTGTTTTGATGTCCCATCCTATGATATGACACATGGAACACGTGGCAATATGCTTTGGTTCATAGGGTCTATATTTGATCCGTTAGGTTTTGTAGCACCGTGGGTCAATCCAGGTAAACTGCTACTTCAACACGCTGTGAAGCTAAATTTAGACTGGGATGTTGTCGTCCCTGACAATTTATGCGCGCAGTGGGAAACATGGGCATCTTCGTTGTCAAATCTTGAGAAGTTGCAAATACCTCGCTGTATAAAACCACATGAATTTGACGAAGGTTATCATGAAGACTCAATTTACATGACTGCTGGGTGAGAAAAAAATGTTTACAGAAAAAAACATCTTGTTTTGCACCTAAGTACATGCAAATTAAGGCAATTTACAGTAAAATGCAATGAAATTGAGCCAAAAAAGTACCTACCTACCTATTTTGATTTGTTTAAGCCTGTAGCAGAAGACATCAAAATGGTATTCTGTGTTTGGCCTTAGTAGGATACGTGTTCTTTAAACAGGCCAAAAATGGCTCATTTACAGTCGGTAGCAACAGCTGCCAGTGAAATGCGCACAATCTGTGACGTAACCGGTATAAACCCTATTCAGGATATACAAAGAATAACAATTGGATTATCTCCCACCTTTGGGCATAATTTGACTGATGTATAAATTGTAGCGTCCAGGGGATTAGGTATGGTCAGGGCTCATATTCATGTCCGCACCTGACTCCAAACGTCATCACGTCGACTCCAAATGGAACAATTTTAACCGTATCTTCAATTAGATCCATGCCCTCTCACTTCCAAGCCATTAATGTAGGCCTAGCCCAACCTCCACTGCCGTAAGATGAAATCTGGATTAACCTTAGCTCCAGGGAACCAAACCATTGTTAATGTTGGCGATATCGCCAACCATACCAATGAGCTGGGTTTCCTGGAGCCAGATAAATGAGTGCGTCTTACTTCCTCACGTGCTACCACTGAAATATTCCGCATTTCTGTACTCGTCAAATGTGCTGACTCAAACTGTCACCCGTGACTTATTGCATGGGAGTTAGCCTTTTTTATTGCGAAGAGGCAAGACTGAAATGGACTAAAATTACAAGTATTTAACTGGGAAACAATGGGATTTTCAAAGCTTGAAAGATTGGATTCAGTCTCAAGACTGACGTTTCACGCCCATAGTATTGCCTAGGCCTAGCTATAATGAAATTCAGTTTTATTTATTGAGATCTGAAAGTCAGCAATTGAGAACGAGACTGTGACACAGGGCACAGATAGCGAAATCAATCCAGAGGCAGAAGTCAAATGCAATGTCGTAAATGAGGCCAAGGCTGCTCCAGTCAACCTATATGTGAATCCCACTGCCGACAGTCTAGACCGGCGGCCAGCAGCCAACAAGCAGGCTGAACCTTCCTCAGTCTGGGCTACCCCTAATGTATAGCTCTTTGGAAAGACAATTACCTCCTCAATATGAATCTGTCGGGTACTTTTGAAAGTCGAATTACAAAAGCACCCAAAATGGGGGTCAACAGTCAAAAATCCATATTTACTTAATAAAAAAAGTAGTATTATAAAACAGAAAGTACTCAGTAACCATTTTCCATAAAAAGAATGTAATGAACAATTTGATTCCCATAGGGATTTTATGAATAGGTTTATGGTGCCTATAAATGAGGTCAAGGTCCCGCAATTCGCTTCTCTTTTCTCAAAATGTCAAAATATCTTTACGGACCTATTTTGAACAGTTCTCTTTCCAAAAAAATGATTGGCCAAAATATACAATTAATACAAGGTGCACCCTGGTAAGTATTGTCGAAGCCTGCACATGAGCGTCCAATAAGAAGTAACAAAATTAAACAGTATAGAGAGGTAAAGATTGAAATGTCTCAACTCCCCCCCCCCCCAAAAAAAAAACACACACTGTTCAACATCGACAATTCAAATCCTATGAAACGACCACAATAGATACTACAGTCTCCAACAACCAAATCAACTGTGTGTGTAAGTAATAGATACAAAAAACGTCAGGTAAAATGAAATAACCACACAGGCCAACTAAGGTCAAGGTCAAATTATGCAACAACACTGACACGTCATTTGTAATCCTGCAGCCAGGTCAAACCTTCCTTAGGTTTCACCACATATAATCTTTATCTGTTCGGGAAGATAATTACCTGGAAAGTATAAACATGTCAGATGTTTTTTTTTTTTTTTCAAATCAAATTACAAAATGTCGCAAATTGGAGTCAATACCCAATTCTCTGACTGAGGAAAAAGCTGTTTTTTAAACCATTTAACTGTCCCAGTCAATAAAAAATGGAAATGTCAACATTTTTTTTTTCAATTTATGCAAACAAGTGTCGCTGTGGACACAATTGAGGCCAAGGTGATCATACTTGATGCTTGATGCTAAACTGTATACAAAGTATAAAAGACCTATGTGGGAAACGTGTGTGCACAATGTAATACCAACAAATAAAACAGACCCACAAAGGCATTTTCGTGGGTAAAAAATGGGTATCCATTCCCATTCGACACAGATTGGTCCACCAGGCTAAAAGTTTAATTGTCTTCTAGCCAAGAAATCACAAGACTGGGCACATACATTCTGCACAGTAAAAGGAGTAACAAAAAGGACGCAGTCTGCCACAATGGTGCACAAAACTAAATAAAATAGATCCCCAAAATTTGTCCGGTAGGGATATTTAGTAAGATATGGTCATAACCAAGGTCAATTTAAAGCGTGTTGCAAATTGATAAATGATGGCATTTAATGCAATTGTGGACTTTTTATTTGGTGTCCCTTTGCCTTTGTGTACACTCTACCTGTGTCACCAACTGGGACGTGTGTTCAAAATAATACTTAAGAAACTAACTTAAAGATACATATTACATCCAACACTCTGCAGAGAACATGCGAAAATTCTGCTCAAAAGATGCAAGGACAATAGTCATTTTCACTACTTCTACACATCTACTGTTGCCATTTATATCAGGGTAAAATGAAACTAGAATTAGATATTAATGTAAAATATTATGTCCATTTTTAGGCAACATTTTGTCCATTGAAAAAACATTCATTGGGCATATGGACCTTTATGTCATGATATATAAGAAATGAATAGACAGAATAGAGTTTTCAGTATGATCATGTCAGTGACTACCAAATATCATTTTTCACCACATAGACATGCCCAAGTCCATATCTCCGAGCAAAATTTATTCAATCAGAAATAATTTGATTGCCATTTATTGTTTATTCAGAGTCAGAGGATTCTGATTGTGATGAGTGTACATCTTGAAGTAACTCAGCTTCATTTGCCCCATCACATCTATCAGGATGGCCACCACACAGACATTTAACAGTGCAAGGTCTTGCATGTTCACATGAGCAGGATTTAGCACACCTGCTCATCATGCAACGACATGAAGATTTTGCAGAAAGGTCAGGGGGGCAATGTGGTTTTGTCATATATGTGGGTTTTAGGTGGCCTTCATCTAATAGCCATTCAAAATTTAGTGGACTTGAATTGGAATATTGGCTGGGCCATCTATTGTTGTTATCCATATGTACACCTGAAGCATGTGCAGGTAGAAAGCATTTTCTGTTTTTCTGCAGTCTTTCACATTCAGACTGCAGTATAAATGTGCCCTTAACTCATCTATTTAACAACAGAAGGCGAGCACCGGAAAGGGCATCATCATGAACGGATGACTGAAGGGAACTGCCACCTGGTGCAAGCATGAACAGATTTGCATCAATGGTGACATAATCCTCAATTGTCCGCATGACAGACTTTTTACCCTCCCTGTACAATGTACTGATTGTATCACACCCAGTAATGGCATGTAAAGCTGGTAGAGCATTCAGAGTGGTAGGACTAAGTGATGTTGCAATTTCATGAGCTGGAATAAACCCGTTCATGGATTTCCATATCCAAAGTTCTTCAAGGCCTCTGGTCTTGTCAGCATAGTGTCAATCTGTATCAGGAGCATGGACATTTTCCCCAGATTTTTGTCAAACTTGGTGGGGATATACCTTTGCTAAGTGTCTACCTTTTATATATCATTCCCAAGGTCACAGGACAACTGACATGAATTTACTGTTCATTTCTTGAGTTAGGACCTTGATGTGGCACATGTTAAGGTTTCGCTTTGAAGGTCACGCTTACATAGTACATGAGTGACATTTTCCCTCATTTGTGGGGTCACAGTGCAACACACATAAATTTTACTCTTCACTAGAACTTGAAAACTACTTGAACTTGGACCTTGATATTGCACATGTTCGTGTTCTTCCATAAATGTCAGTCTTACTCAATAAATGCCTGACCCTTTTCCCATCCCAAGTTCACAGAGCCACAAGTGTGATGAATGTCTAGGTCAGCTGAGCATGGGCTGTTCACACAGCCCTCTTGTTTGTGTATTTTTGCTATTTTTGACCTCTGCTCCAGAACCGTCACTCATATTAAGCTGAAACTTGGTGGATATGTTCATTGTGGAAGGGTCAAACAAAGTTGTTCACTGGGTGGTAATTCTGATTTTTAACGATTTTTTTTTTCAATTCGGGTACTTATCGGTGAATGCACCTTCCCTTTTGATTACTGTGCAATGCACAATTTTACTTCTCCAAAACCGTCATTCATATTGACTTCAAACTTGGTGACAATGTACTTGAGTTCGGTCTCTATCAGTACCCGCACTTTTGCAATAGACGCAGGCCTTCCCTTTACAAAAATATCAAATTTATCCGTAGCCCTTGCTGGGGAAGCTATTTTCACAACTAAGGCCTTTTTGTGAAAGTGGCTACCGATCTACTATGTTGGTCACGTAAGGTTTGAAGACAGTCAGTTACAGTCATGAAGTGATCGGTTTGAGTTATTTTTGGTTTGTCGTAATATGGCATATTGGTACATATGATCAAATGCTGATCCTTGCCTGAAATATCACATACCTTTATTGGAACAACACGATCAATATTGGTTATTGTTTCATGATAAAACAAACCTGGTACACTCTTGCCTGTAATGGCCAAGCCCCCATATCGGCAGGCACTATACGCTGGGTCCGTATTATTCATACCAGATTTCACAAACCAAAACAGGTCATCCCTTTAACATAAATGTAACACAGATGTGTAACTGACTCCCCAGTCACAGTCATGTTTCCATCCTGAATGAAAATCACACTGCAGATAGGCTTCCATGGGTCAGATTTAGCCTTACCCTGTCTTGGGGCCCAACTTTTTTGCTGTAATCTTTACCTCTGAATGTCTGTAATCCTCAAAATTTTATATCATCAACTCTGACCTTTAGATGAAAGCAATACAAGGAAAGAAATAATTGGTTTGCAGCAGAAATTAACAATAAAATATGCGATATAAAAGTTGAAGGGGGAAGGTCACATGACCCAAATCTAGCAATCTGATTGGCTTACATGGGCAACTGGTTCTCAGTGTCATGGATACTGGTAAACAGATGCCATCGTGCTGATGGTTCTTCATGGAATTTATGTGAGTGTTTTGATAATTTAATTGAGAAAACATTGTTTTGCTGGGTACAAAGCATCATGATATAATTCACTACATACCATCAAAGAAAAACCACCAAAAAGGTGTTGTCAGGTAAATCACCTTACACAAGCAAAAAAGGGGAAAAAAAGAAAGAAAAGAAACGAAAAGAAAAGAAAAGAAAAGAAAAAAAAGAAAAAAAAGAAAAAAATCCTTGCATGTCTGTACATCTGTAGGTGTCCAAGCTTCCTTTGATTACACTATAACTAAATAAAACCAAGATATACCCCACCCCCTACAAATACATTGGTTCCCTGCCTTGAGAGACAACCTTCTTTGAAAGACCACATTTTCAATATACTTTGCTCAGTACTTTTCTTGTTATTTTTCCTCCTATGAGAGACCACCTGTCTTGAGACACCACAATTGGTCATCCCTAGGGTTGGTCTTACAAGAGAGGTTTCAAATGTATTTCATTTCAATTTATCAGCAAGCGAAATATGATATTCAGTGGCTTCCTATATATCTCATTTCAGTGTTAAACTAAACAAATATTTCAGTGGTTGCAGTTGATCCGTTTGCCCACACAACATTAATCTCCTTACGCTTGAGACATCACCCTACTGGTATGTTAATTAATTGGCATACCATACTATTAGTCGGGCCCACATGCTTGTGTATGGTCACATGGGCACTCCCGATGCCAAACAGAGGCCCTGGTAAGAGCCCCTAAGACTAGATTGGCCCAGAAACACGCATGTGTGCCTGACTGATAACTTTCTGTTGAATTGTCCCACAGAAACTTAAGCAGTGTTCTGGGTGACCACGTGTGAACAGAGATCGGGCTGCTCCCATCAGCTTGACAGTTTTTATATTATTCGAAGTTAGGAGCTGATATATTTCTGCCATGCGGTCGCCTCGCGTCACTTGACATGGTCTGATTTAACCAATTTTTTTTGCGAAAAGTATTTTTATAACCTTTGCTACTTTTTTGGTCTGCCCTGGATCCAACGGTCTGTCATAAATTTTATACGTGCTTCAGCAATCGTTGGAAGATTTCTTTGTTGTCGTTGTTGTTGTTGTTCATTTCTTCTTAAGATGAAACCAGATTTTAGCAATTCCGTCGGAACTTTTCAGGCACGTTGTGTATTGACAATGTTATGTATGTATGAGTCACTAAGCAATAAGATTTGAAAGGACAAGTGGCCGACCACATTTCATGAATTAACATGTCACCCCAGGAACAAAAAGCTCATCAGTGAACCGTCAGGTTCTTTGCCTTGTTGGTAATGGGGTACCGTTTAAACATTTTAGGAAACCCTACCTGGAGTTCCTTCAGAGAAGCGAGAACCTTTGGGGTTCTTCTGGAAAACATTCACTATAGAGGAAGCTTCATGGGTCATTTTTTCTTAATACCTCATGGGCTGTAAACCACTGAAAACCCAAATGAACGGGTCACAAACTGTAATTCTAACTCTTTGACATGGTTCTGTCAAAAAGGCCCATACTCATGAACAGCCATTAGAATCTTGCTTGGTGCATGTCAATTATAGGTGTTGTTTAGTTACTTGTAATTATATGCTATGCTTTTACATCTTTTGCATGGTTCAGCTGGAATTTAATGTGCTTAACGAACAAAATGTCAATGATGAAAAATACTTGGAAACCTTGGAACTTATTGTAGAGTTTACCCCGAAAATATACGGACATCATTTTGGTCTCAAGTGCTTTGTATGTCGTAATGTGTCTATTCAAGTGTGTGCTTGTGTCTGTGTAGAACAGAAATTAAAAGATGGGGGGGGGGGGGCTTTATTGTGGCAAACGTATCCCAAGATGAAGAACTTCACCTGTCATGAAACACTTTTCAACTTCAGCTCATCAAGAACCTCGGGCTTGGTGAAAAGGGTGTGAACAAACATATACTCATAGTGAAGTATTATTTTATCTTTTAAATACCCCACGGTACCTGGAGAAAAAAACATTCAGGTTAACTTTCCGTACAGAGTCCTCCATGAACGTTGCTTGCTAAGAGTGTTGAAGACACTAACTCTTTTGGTGCCGGATTTTGGACTGAGTCAACAGCTTTTCTCGGGGTGATTTGGACGCATTGGGCCCAAAGAGAGCCAGGGAAAGCTGTCGACCTGGACCATTATTTTCTCTGGAACCCTATGTATGCTAATACTTAAATGAAAGGTCTTTTCACACAGAATA
>CAXHWN010001159.1:0-17000 GCA_964020975.1 Hermodice carunculata
CTGTAAGCCAAGTAAACTTAGAGAATTCATCTGACCTAAATTTGGTTAAAAATTAAGAAATAATTCAGAAATAATTGCACTATCACCTAATGTACTCACCTTGCAGAAAAATGAAGTCAATGTACATCCAAAACAAGCTTGACAAGAACCAAGTTGGTAGTTTTGGAGATATTGTTAAAATCTAGACAGAGAGTAAAGAGAGCTATCTATTAAACAAAATTAATTTCTGTGGGTATTCAGAAATCTTTCAATGTGATTTATTATCCCTCGCAGGAGAATAGACAACAAAGATGTATGGAAGGACAGGAAAGCAATGTAATTTAAGGTCTTAAAACATTATGAGCCAACGCGATTATAACACCTTTGAAAATAACTACTTAGTTCACTTAATTTAATTAACGAATTGTTTATCTTATCTTATTTTGCGTCAAGGGAGACAAGATGGTTTACTGATGAAAACACAAGAGATGGCTTCCTCGCGGACTTTCTCTTTACAAATTGTGCATGAATTGGAAAATTTAGAGGCCAAAGGTCAAGGTTCCAATGGGCAATTTTGGCCCATAACAGATGCAGAAAAACATTCTCTATGACACTGTCAAAACGTCAGAATTCAAGGTCGCATTGCCATAATTTTGGTGCACAACGCACTGTTGTGCTATAAAGTACCACGCACCAAATGTGATGGGTGAAAGTGTCACAGTATAGACATTAATGTTTGGACGAACTTTGTCAGATGAATGGATGCATACAAATCCATAGTCTCCTTTCGGACACGAGCAATTTGTAGGGAGCTCTCCAAGTTAGAACTCTACAGTGGAAAACAAGCTGGTCAAGGATTTTGAAGAAACGGTTAACTCATTCCACACTATGGTGACAGACCTTGGTCAGTGGTTCTGGCACTGCCTGGCAAGTCATGCTGCAGCTGCCCTTGTGGTAGCTGCAGCATGACTTGCCAGGCAGTGCCAGAACCACTGACTTAAGACTATAAGCACTTTGGTACTTGAACGAAAGCTCTTTTCGTGAAGAATTTAATTGTGCAACTATCTTCTTAAATCTAGATAAATATACGGAAAAATCAGGGACTGGTATGGAATGAGTTAAAGTGTATTTGGGAAACGATGGATGGATGGACAAAGAACGGTCAGTGACTCAGTAGGCACAGTGCACTCAAAAGTCAAATGATGTTAATTGATCGCTTGATGTATATATATTTCCATTCTGCGTGTATTATCAATATCGTGAAATACTGCGATGCAACCATAAACTATACATTTTTATGTTTCCGGATATACATATACAGTCGTTAAATTTGAAATGATGCATAACGATAAAGAACAAGTTGTAACCAACACATCAAACTGCCTCTATTTATCTCTATTATAAGACACTAACATATTGTACTGAGCTATATAGCAATAAAAGGGGCATTTGAGAACATCGTCCATCAATTCACATTAATATTTTCTGCTTACTGAAAAACACCACTGAGTTATATACAAAGTTGTGGGATTTCGCTGAAGTAACTTTAAAAGTTAAGATTAACGCTTTGGCTTTTTTTCAATACCAAAATCATAGTGGTCTAAAATTATCTTGTCAGATCCCGTGATTATGTTGTAACATTGTTTGTACGTTTAGGAGAATACATTTAAAATAAACTATCAGAGAACTGTCAGTTATTTCTGAGCAACAAATATATATATACATATATATACATATATATATTTACATATATATACATATATACACACACACACACACACACACACACACACACACACACATATATATATATATATATATATATATATATTAGTCGACTCGACAAGACAGTATTCACAACGCATGTTTTTCGTAATTTCGCAGAGAATGCCTTGTGATATTCGGCTTTCTCCTTCATGTTGTTTTTTGAAGTATATGTGCTTCAACCTCTTACAGGAATTTATAAATATGATATATTGTACAACAGGCAAAGGAATTTCATAGACACTCTCCCAAATCAAGGTTTCTTTTTAAAAACCTACAGGTAATACGCTCCGAAACATGTTGAGTAGTTACCCGCTGAAGGCCCTTTAATTAATTTTGGCTGATACAGCTTATGTCAAAATATTACAGAGGAACGTGTGCAATATGGACAATAGTAATTCAATATGTATAAAGGTTAGACAGGGACAGGTTAGCTTATATACAGTAAAGAGTTTGGACTGCGGAATAGGGTAATGACTACAAGGAAGTGGTTCTGGGCAAAAAGACACAAATACAATTTGTGACAACTACCTAACTTTTCCACATCATTAATACCTGTACATGAAAAAGTTAACAGTGACCTAATAAATAATGCTGACGATTACTGCCTCGATTACTGGGCACAAACAGTTCCACCGTTATTCTGGAGAAAGCAGATGGCTTCCGCAGCTGCAGCTGAGGGAAAGAATGTACCCTGATGAAGGTATTGCAAGCTAAGGGAAAAACGTTTCGTGTCATAATACAAGCGCTTATACACGTGTATTTGTTAAAATCTGGGATGAAAAGGCTAAGGCCTATCAGCAATATAGGTTGGATTTAAATGGATATGTATTTTATCAGGCTTTTTGCAGGGGAAACTTGAAAGCATACTAACTGGAGAATCGATTTTTCTTATCACCTTGAAGTAAACTAAATCCGTGAATGAAATCGGTTCAGCCAAGACATTTTTTTTCTGCCTCAGAAGACAAGATGACATAGGGCACAGATATTACGTGGCCGCAATGTACGATATACATTGGTACTACGTATATTTGTGTCCACTGGTGTTGTGTCTATATTAGAGACTTCATCTCTGTCCGTCTTGTTCAGTTCTTGGACACTACTGCATTTTGGATAATAGGATAAACGCCTGTTGATTTTGGGCAATAATGAATGAAAGTACACGTTAGATTTCTTACTTCAGGGATACAGCCATAAATGCACATTTGCATAGATTTGGACAGATGTTTTTCAAAATTTGTTGGGTTTTAGACAGAGCGGGTGGGTGGAAGGTGAGTAAACCGGTCACGCTTCAGTCCTTTTTAGGTTTGTGTCAACAGCTTCGCCCTTTTGCCCTCAATTAATTTGCCAAAAAAAATGTCTTATTTTCTCAAATCACTTGAGCAACTATGTACAAGTCATATTAGAACAAATGTGGCTATCCCCTGACACTCGGTTTTTCAATAGTCTTTCTATTTTATAAACACATTTTCGTGTGTTCATCGATTCAACCACTTCCTGAAACATGCCGACATCGTCGCTATAAATTAAGTAGAATGTACCTTTACCAGGTGCCTACAATTTCCTTTACGACTGCCTGAACTGCTGCAAAACATTTGATTTTCTCTGTGTTCTTGAAGCAGCAAATGGTTGCTGATCGGCAAAGATGTGCAAAAGTCGAAGAATTTTAACTTGCGCTTAATGACAAAATGTCGTGAAGTAGGAAGGGGGTATTTGTACCGAAAATTACTTTACGTTTGAAAGGCATCTGTATTATGCCTGGGTACTCAACAGGTGGACTCACGATACCCCCCTAGGAGACACGAACTTATAGTGCACGAAATAACCTGTTGGATTCCCTGTGCGTTAACACTTTTATCGCCAATTGGCGACCAAAGTCAAAGAGCGTACGACCACCTTATCTCGATTATAAAACGATGCTAGATTCATACCTTTGTGAAAAACCTTTCATTTTAGTACCAACATCCCTATGGTTCCAGACAATCTAATGGTTTGGGTCAACGTTTCCGATTTAACACAATTGATGAAGAGTTACAGTAAAGAAAACGTTTATACCCATGGTGAAATGCCATCTTCATTTATTAGGCAGGTATGAGTGGGAACGTGTGCCAAGTGTTGGTTTGTTTCCGAAAGCTGTAGGTTATGCAATATTACAAATTTCAAAAAAAAAACCTGCTCACGAAACTAAACCAATTGCTTTGAAACTGCACCGCAACACACTGAAGTATATCATACCTTAATTTGTTGACAAGGCGATGCCTTGCGTTTCGATTTTCATTCTGTTTTGTGGTTTTGTAATGTTTGTCTGATACTGCGAAAGTATCACATTTGTCGGGAATGTAGCTTGTCTGCATGGTACTGTTAATAGAGTTTTCAACAATCTTTCATGTTTTGCATTATATGGTCGGTGCATGTTAGCATACTAGTAGTTAATTAGGAGATCCAGAAGTACATTCATGTATACTTATTTTTCTCTGCAGTTGTGGACCGGACCCACTCCAAACACAGCAATGATGAACATTGGATGGAACTGTACCAACTGTACCAACTGTACCAAACCAGCAAAGATGTTCTTCTCTGAAACTGCATGGCCAACAAGTTAAAAGTGCAACGGGACTGCCATAGTACCCCTAACTGTAAATCTTGCCAACAGATGAGACGGCATTTTTTTATACTTCATCATTTTTATGGGTTTTTTTTTGTCTAACTTTTTATTTCCCCAAAAACAGTTGGCTAGATTTTCTCCAGACTTTGTGGGAATGTACCTGGGGTAAACATGTACTACAAACTTGTTTAAATTTACATTTGCTTCATTTTCAGTTAGTAAATAAAAAAACAACTTTTGATTGACATATGTTCATATATCAATGTTGAAATAGGTATAATGGGTTTTTAAAGATGTTTTGGGCAAAATAACTGGTATTTTGCCCTCTGATCGTTTCAGGATTTTTTTTATAGAGGCAGTAAACGCCGTGTGTTTATACTTTGCATTGAAAGCCACAAATGTACCCACAGTAACCAGATCCGTCATTTCAATATTTGCTTTCTTGATGTAAAAAAAAAAAAAAAAAAAAGGCAAACAACAAAAGACCGAAACTAAGCTCTCTAAATGCAACTACCTTTATAAACATTCTCACTTTCTTGTGGTGACATGCCTCTGCATACTCTTTCTTCAGATTAACTTTCTATGAATACTTCATAGAAATAAATATAGTTTGAAAACCTTGACAACATCATATACAGCTTGTCTGTATAACATGGCAAGTTTTGCTTAAAGAGTCATTGAAATATAACTTAGAAACCCAAGACCAGCTCTGTCAAAATTAATCATGGTCTCCTAACCACAATGGCTATATGCAACTCTAAGTGATATCTTAATGGATTGGAGGAAACATGTCTAACGCAACAAAAAGTGGGATTTATACATTATGCTGGCATGTCGCGACTCGTATAGTCAAAGTCAAAATTGCAGTAAACATACCGTATTTGATGTATGTCACCTTTTTTTAGACTTCGCAGATCAGCTGCCAAAACTCACAAAAAAGCAAGAAAAATAAATTTCTCTGCAAGAAACAGAATGTATGTATATATGTATGTATGTATGTATGTATGTATGTATGTATGTATGTATGTATGTATGTATGTATGTATGCATGTATGTATTTACAGTTCCTTCTCTTCCTTCGTTTGTAAAAACAGTAATGTTTAAGATTTGTCACGGGAAACGAATGACATTGCACAGTTCCTGGCCCACTCATAGCTGATATTTAGCAGGAAGTAGCCCTACATTCCTTCATGTTACTGTTTTGAATAAATCAGCAAATGTAAAAAAAAAAAAAAAAACGAAACAAAATCCATTTAGATACTTGTTCTGTGTGGCGCAGCTTAACTAACAAAGGCGAACAAAACTCGCTGGTTTCATGCACCTGTAGATCCACAGGTACTTGATACAAATCCAAGCTAGCAATAAAGAGTGGCCCAATATTGGCCCAGCGTTGGCATGGAAGCCACAGCATTAGGCCGACATTTATTGAAAGCTGGGAATGTTTCAGTTTATTTTGAAAAGAGAAAAGAGATAGATGTGTACACTTGCCCCAATCATTCAACTCAGTCATTTAATTGTGTATATCTTGTTGTGCAGTTCGTATGTTTAATATGACAAGATATTATTTGCACATTTGCAAAAGAAATAACAAAGCAATATTTTCAGTGCTGTTGGGAATGATATTTGCTAAATGGATACGAAGGTTTCAGGAAGATCATATAAACCCGTTTCTTTTAGATATTCATCTATATTTTCATCATGTGAAGAAAAAAATCATAATTTTGTCGCTATTTGAGGTGATAGGCGACATATTGCAAAGGGTTCACTTCAGAGGTTTTCTGGGCCTACAAACCATAACTTTTAACATCAAATATTCAAATGTGGTATATTAAAACTTAAAAAAATTGTCTAGGAACGTTTTTTTTTTGCATTTACTAGAAAAGCAAAAGAAACATTTTTTTTTTTCCAATTTATAAAGAGCCACCGGTTCAATTTTCCACTTTGCATAATTCAACATAATTCAAAGGCTACCAAAAAATTGAAATATCTACGAACGCCGCACACCGCTCCTAGGCAAGAATGTATATTTTTAATAGGTTTTTATTTCATCAAAATCAATTAAACCATTTAGGAGCAATATCTTGAAAACCTTTGAGAAGTCAGACAAAAATAAGAATTGTGAGAAAATGAGATTTAGGTATCATGGGGACTTACTAAGCGGTAAACTGGCCATTCTGGAAAATGTACTCTTTCGCTCTCATCGATACTTGTCTTGTGAAAAGTACTCTTATAATAATATGCTTTTGATAAAGATGTATCATTTAAATCTATGTTTAAAAAGGAATCTTCGACGTTTTTCCGGGAGAAGATCACTAATATGTCGTTTCCTAACGGCTGGTTTCAGTCGCTAAAACAACAGATTAAGAGTGCCTATTGTTTTCTCCCCAGCCCACTGATCTTTTGTTCTCTCCCTAGTCCACTGGCCCATTGTTCTCCCCAACCAATCGGCAACTTGATCACTCCCCATTGTCCAGCAGACCCAGGTCTGATTGACAACTTACCTAGCAATTTGTTGTAAGTATAGAATGTGGGGGTTTGGCCAAAAACCATGATTTTTTTAGCTCCAAAATTCTTATGAAAGTTGACATTTTTTAAACTCAACATGTGGCCGTATTGCAGATTGGTACCTGATCTTCTCTATTCTGCAAAAAAGCAATTCTTGATTTTCTAAAATCCATACTTGAACAGAGCTTTATAGACGGCCCTTTAAAACATCGAAACATTGCAGAGAACTGTTTTTGGTAACTGAGTGAAGTGGAATATTCCACTGTGCATGACAAAATAATATAGCCTGACAGGTATGTGTTGCATACCAGAGTACAAGACAACACAAACCTGATTAGCCTTAAGCAAGAGACCAAAACTATGTCATTTTTAAACACAGAAACTTCCATTTATTGTCAAAACTTTAAAATTATCCACAAGGAATTTACGTCCGTCTGAAATTAAAAGAGCATCGCGCTAAAAATGAAAGCCAAGATAGAGCATTGTGTGGAATGTACAGAGTTTCTTTCAGCTCATTGTACAATTCTTCGGTTCTAGTGCATTAATACCAGCTGCACCAATATTCGTCAGCTATATGGCAGACAGATTGTTTGTCTGAGAGATACGGTGGGAACATAGTCCGACTTTCTTTAAATTGAACAGCCATGCTTATATGATGACCCAATAAGTAAGTAAGTAAGTAAGTAAGTAAGTAAGTAAGTAAGTAAGTAAGTAAGCAAGTTTTATTTCAGACTAAAACAAAGTCCATAGTAGACAGTACATAAAATACATTGATATGTTCGTGTAAAATATACACGTATCATCAGAGTAGGTTTAAAAGCACATATGTGGATGAGGTTGGAAATTATATCGCAAGTCAGTACACCTAGTATAAGAGTTGACACCAGCGTCTGTGAATCGTAGAGTCCAATAAGACATCTGAGCACAGTAGTTGCTTGATAATGAAGTTGTCACTTTTAAAAAGTCTTCACTTAAAACCATACACTAGCTTCCTTCTTAGCTCCCCAAAAAACAGCACGCGATTTGAGACAAACATGCCGCTTGCAGAGCAGCACTTGGAGAGTCCCATAAGCCAACGAAAGGAGTTGTTGTATAAGACAGTAAATTTACAGAGAGACTTGATAGTATGCTGGACCCACAGCTGTGATGTATATAGAGAGGTGCAGTGTGATTTGAAGAGAAGTGTTTTAACCTCATTGGAACATGCATAAAATTTACCAATGTGCTTGTCGTGCTTTAAAGTGACAATCGATCGATAATATTATAGGGGTGTGGTGTGCCCTTATAAAAAACATAGGCGAGGTAAGCCACCTTTTATCCCAAGAAAGTAGACGTATTCAGGAATATACCTGAACATAATGTCCACACATGTAAAAATGCCACAGTTTCTGTACTATTCCTCTGCGATTGTATGCAATGGACAAAAAATTCCAGGAACAGAAGATACCCCTTCTAATAAATCTTGGTGTCCACAACTATTCCGTTGTAAATATGGATTTTTTGTATAGCGATTTCAATTGTATGCGATGGTAAAATAGGGAAAAGTAAACGTGAAAAGAACCTTTGGCTTTTGTCAGTACGTTCGAATAACTGTTACTATGTTTGCTATAATGTACATTAGACTGCAAGGAATTCTCCTTATTTGTGTGTCTGACAGTCGGGATGACAGCATTATAATGCAAGGCCTCCTAAAAAATTGACGTTGTGTATAGTTTTAAAGGGGAGACCTCGGGTTTTAAAATGTGTTCAAACACAATTGTTTCCATACTTTGGTACTAAGACAAGATATGAAATGATATCTTCTTGACTTCACTATCGCTGCTTGATAATACATCGCAGAACACTGTTACTGCATTGACTACGTAGCATGTGTTCCCAAGCTGACGCCATGTACTTTGCGGGGAAATTTTCGTACGAAAAGGACAAAAGCGTGAACCTACACAAACTCTGGGACCTACATTTTATGATCCGCAGAGGATCACTAGAAAAGGACATATCTCTATTCTTAAATTTGTATGGGGAACATGAATGGCAATAAATCGGTGCGTATCGACCAGCGTGCAATTTAAGGTCTGATTCATCTGAAAATATTAAATATTGCTGATAATTATGTGGCTTCTCTGAAGTCCTTCCCTCTGGTGGTTTTTTCCCGAAGTCGCCATTGAAAATGAAACTGTTTTTTGTCTGATATGGAAGCGCTGTAGACCCTTAGCTCGTACATAATCCTTTGTTATCATATATATTTGTCCCCCCCCCCAAAAAAAGAACATTGGACAGGAGGGAATCTCTTGGTTGCAGTTTTTGCCAGTTAATACAAAGCGCCTGATGCCTTGGCAGTACTTGAAAAATCAAAAGAAGTGAGGTCCGCCGTAAATCGGATACACTGCCTGTTAGAAAGCCAAGTGTCAGCACTTTTTCGGGAAGGTGGTAATTTCCGCCTCATCAGCGGGCGCTTTTCGTACTTTACAATTAGAACCAAGGCCTTCCCTATCAACCGACCTTCTGTTTGCCTTTCCAACTTTGCGCCTACGCAGTATTCATATTACACAATCGCATTTTATTTTAATTGTTACTCTGGGACAAAAAACCTAAAGGGTGGGGGGGTTGTTATTTGACTACATTGTTTTCTTCACGCCCTCAGAGGTAAAGTGAAGCTAAATTCACTAAATTGTTTCCTGTGTAGTATATCTTCACTCTCGTTCTCTAGGTTTGGAAGACTTTACTGTTTAGATTTTTAGGTATACATCCAAACGATTGTGTTACTCTTAAACATACTAGCTGCTCCATCAATGCAGTAGATAAAGATTGTTTCAAATTTCTGACATGTGTGAAAAAGTTATGCAGTACCCGAAAGGCCACAATCCACTTAGAAACAACATGCATCAGGTATAGTTAATCCCATAATTGAATACAAAAATACCTCTATGCAACTGATTGATGGCTGCACTTCAAAAACACGGATCTGGTTGTATATGATGGATGCCATTTCTGCTGAATTGATTGCATTTTTGAAATCAGGTGTAGTGTCAATAAAAATTTGATTTTGAAACTAGGTTTAAAAAATGTAACTTAATCACAAAATTGACCATTCAGAAAGCTTTTATTTTGGACTTCAGTTCAAAATATATTCATGAGTACCACCCCAGCATTTGCAATAGTGATCTTAGCAAACACAAGCTATATGAAACACTGATTGCTTCGTGTTATCGGATAATGGCGTTTTCTTTATGTATCATTCGTGTGACTGATATGGATCTCAGAAGTGAATATTCGCTGTATAAAGACATTTGGATAAGCAGCATCCAGTGTTACAATGATACATGTGTGTCTGTGACGTGGTCTCTGATTAGCTGCTGCAGGCAATTGCAAAGTTTCTTAGTAGTCTTTTTGCTTATTTCACTTTGACTGGAAAATCTAACCAAAACATGCATGAAATACATGTTGACTGCACACATAAATTTCAGACTTATTGTAAAACGTGGCGACCATTCTGATGTGACTTCTCTTGACTGTGCCCAATCACGGACCTCATCTGCTCTCAGTCAATCTTGAATGTACTTTTTGCAAATCTGCATCACTACCAGTCGTAGTGAGACTATTATGTGCCAATATCATAGTTGGAAATTAGTCCAAGTCAAAAACCGTCAAATTGACAAGTTTACCAATATGAACATCCCCAGACACAATAGCAAGACTTGAATAGCGATCATGCAACACATTGTTCATTGAACATCTAAAGCTGCATCGAAAATCCAATTAAACAAGAGCTATCCGTGCTCCATTCAGGCAACAAACAAACCTGCTCAAAATCCAAAAGTTCAAGGCAGACATAACAACTTTATTATATATATATATATATATATATATATATATATATATATATATATATATATACATATATATATATATATATATATATATATATATATATATATATATATCAGTCAACGGATACGAAATGTAGTTTGAAAACACTTCTATCCTGACTTGAAACCGGTACCAACAAAAGTTTGTAGTAGTATAGATCGATTTGATGCTGGCAATTCTCTTGTCTTATACACTGCAACATTGGATTTTTCAGTCTTGATTGTGTAAATAACACATTGGTTCCGTGGAATCTTTTATAGATGTTCAGCACCATTTTCTGCGTTTGACCAACAGCAGCAATACTGTAATGCAACGTCTGGAGGTGAAAACAACAACCCCATACAAAACAATATGCTGGGCACATATCAGGAGAATAACAACACACAAAAGGATTCTTCTTTAAGAAAAGAAAAAGAAAAAGAAAATCAGTTCGCCAGCGTAGAAAATCATGGGTGTCCAGGCACAACTTACGGAAACAATACATACAAAAAAAGGATATCAAGCTCTTGTAGCAAAGATTGGGCAAAGTGGAATCCAGCCTTTTTTTAAAAAACGATCTGCAACCAGTGCGCACAGAGAGAGAGACACATGTATTATTGTTCACGATGTCCGAAAATTAAAGTTTGTTGGCAGTGCTTTGAAGCTGGTTCAGATAAAAGGCACACAAAATTTAGAGGAGAAAGTAAATGAAATTGATGCAAACCTGATTTCAAGATAGATTCCAATAGACAAGTATTTGAATTAAACATTTTCTGATGGGGACATGCGTGATTAATTAACTAATTTTATCACAACTTGAGGGATGTATGGTGATAGGGAAGTTGCATATATGTGAAATGATATAAACGTGTCAGTGATGGCACGCCATCATATTTTGAGGTACGTCACCACATATGCCTTCATGGAATATAATTTCAAGGCACAGTAGCAAAGCAGCACATCCTATTGACATTGCAAAAAGGTATAATGCTCCACGTATATCATATATTGTCACAGTTTTGGGTTTCTTTTCTTTATAACATTTTGATGCGTGATCCAAATACCTCTTCCTCCATTGATGAATTAGGCCACCTTCTTTCATTCTTGCAATGCTGAAAATAGAAGAAATTAAGAACCAATTAAGTTGCGTCAAAGTTGTTACTATAGTACTCTTTTCGTTTTAAACATAATAAAGTACCTACACAGAATTCAGGTTAGCTCAATAATCACATGAATAATAGATTTCGGAAATTAATTCACCGTGCGACGCATCAATCATTATTAAAAAACACACATATAAAGTACAAAGTGGAGTGGTATAGAATAGTGTAAGGGTTTTTCTACCATCTAATCAATACACAATTCAGGTTAACTGGTGATTCCAAGCCGTTAATTTTATGCAAATCCTTGTGGTCGTACAGCGAGGACAAAACGACAACCGTAGCTGTTTTTTGTTTCCTTTTTAATTCGAATTTTATTTTGAAGCCGAAAGGATGGTATCAAGCCCGAACAAACAGTTGTGACTCTTCATCTCAGTGTTCAAGACAAACCCAGAGTATATTATGCTATCCTCTGTGTGCCAATGCTAATGTAATCTAATAAAACACGCTTTCCCCTGCAGGGTGCATGTTTGATCCTATCCCAAAGAGTAATTAGTCTGCTTTGTTGACCAGGTTGGATCTACGCGTATCAAATCAGTTTCAGATAATCAGAAATTATCATAGCTGAACGGGATGAAAAAAGTCCTATGGCAGTAAACATTACATCAAGATGAACGCCTTTTGGCCATCATCTGCAGCATGCATGCCCATTACAGGCAGACGGGAAGAAACAGTTGATTTCTATTTTTGACACAAATTGACATTGAAAAAAATGATGCAAAGGTTATGAATCGAAAGTAGAATTTCAATTTGTATAACTTAAGGCAAAATCAGGATATTTTCCTGACATCCTGTGTGCTCCTTTTCTGGAGAATGGACTATTATCATGGCATGCCTCAGGTGCACTTGGAGAAAACACCACATGTGTGGCGAAAAAAGGAAAACAATGAAGTGATGAGCTAAAATATGAGGTTTTGAGACGACAACAATGGCATGAACAACTTCAATTTCGATCACACAAGAGTTACATCTTTTACTTGAATTTGGAGGTCTCTCTCAGTATAATCAGCGTTTTTTAATGACAGTGATAATGATTTATTGTCTCTTCGCAAAGAAATGATAATGGCAGAGGTCAGTAATATGCAACAAACTGATCTGACACCAGATGTGAAAATAATTGACTAAAATGAACGCTTCTACTGTGTATGATAAATACGACATTTTAAACGGAACTGGATTCAGCACTGTGCCAAATGGCCTGGGAAGCCCGGTTCATTCTTGATCGAGCACAGTATACACTGGTATAAAAGATTTTTATCGCAAAGGTATTAAAGTTCAGAATTTGGGGATCAGTGGATCTGGTATCAAGGTTCTAATGGGGCTTTACGTCACCACTAATCCACCAAGACACCCTTTGATGTCAAAACAAAATAAACTTTCAAAACCACCATACTATCCCAATGCAATGGTATAGGGCACAAAACACAATGCCCAACCTCACCCGCTACATTGTGCTCAAGTGACAAATCAATACTAAGGTTCTCTGACGGGGGTATATAAGTGATGCTTAGTTTGAGTAGCTGTTACAAAGGGCTGCGCTGTTATAATCACGTATCTTCGTACCGAAAATACAGAGGTTAGTAGCAGAAAGTGTACACACAAAGAAGGCAAACCAAATAGGGTTCAATTCTAAAGCATTAAGGCAGAAGCTTTGTAGACAACACTGGTGATGGGTGTATAACCACATTTCTGTGTATTCATGCTACCAGCACTATTCTTGCGGACAAGAATGATATTGACGTTTGACCCTGAAAAATTATGTACTTTGTGCCAAAAATGTAGAAAGAGCCAGATTTTGGAAAAGTGATAAGTTCCATACAAACTCACTGATGAAAAACAGAAATGAGGCTGCGATATTTTATGTACTAATTAATAACCAAGGACTTGCAATGATCGCTAGAACCCAAGATCGCGAAGAAAAGGCCTTGCTTACTGAACTTGATGGCTCACAGATTAAACAGACGAGAAACCCGAATGGAAATATTAAACGTCGGTTTCAGCTGATACCTTCAAAAGAAGGAGATAGACTCTAAGGAGGAGTCACCAAACGACTTGACCAACGTGTGCTGTGAAAAATAACACAATCATCAAAATGTGAAGATAATTTTCCAAAGCATAGCTGTCAGGAAATACAAAACGTTATGGCATGTTTTCATTGTGCAGGCATCCCAAGCGTGAGAGCCTATATGGTGTCACGCAATTTATCAATCAGCAAATAATATAAGCTCAATGTGCATAATATAACAACTGGTCTATCAAATGCATCTTACACACCAGTGGTAGAATTGCCCTATATACAAGGCTTCAAGTTAATTTTTACATACCCAATATCCGCAACATTCGGAGTGCTGCACACACACACACACACACACACACACACACACACACACACACACACACACACACACACACACACATATATATATACATGTATGTATGTATGTTTGTATGTATGTATGTATGTATATATATATATATATATATATATATATATATATATATATATATATATATATATATATATAACGATTCTGATTCCTTTTATTTGCTAACCGACATTTCTGTCCGGTATCACCCAGTCTATAGTTGCTTAAACCATAAGAGAGCATATGAAGTCCCCAGGTCAATAGCTTTCCTGGACAGATTTTGGGTACAATTTGCCCAAAGCACACCAAGGAAAGCTTGTGACTCTGTCAAAACCTGGCATTCAATGAGTGAAAAGATAAACGTGCCTGTTTCTGCTCAAATCAATCCAGTGGTCAGTAAATAACTTACCATAGCAACGTAATGCGCCGGACCACATTACGATTAATGAATGTTTTAAAACTCGATGGGATATCACATAGGTAGCACCACAGCAAAGATGAAAAGATTTATGCTTGGACACGAACGAGAGAGAGAGAGAGAGAGAGAGAGGAGAGAGAGAGACGAGAGAGAGAGAGAGAGAGAGAGAGAGAGAGAGAGAGAGAGAGAGAGAGAGAGAGAGAGGAGAGAGAGAGAGAGAGAGAGAGAGAGGAGAGAGAGAGATGAGAGGAGAGGAGAGAGAGAGAGAGAGAGGAGAGGAGAGAGAGAGAGAGAGAGAGAGAGAGAGAGAGAGAGAGAGAGAGAGAGAGAGATTTGACGTCGACTGGAATTACAGAATAAAGGAAACAAATTATTTCCGCAAGTCCAAGTCGTGCGTTTCCAGTTATTCACAATGCAGATAAAGGCAAGAGTTTCATTGTAGCTTGTAGCTAGACATATCCGCTGAACAGGAGAAAGAAACATTTTCATCGCAACCCGATTCAGAGAATTTTAAATGCAGGAGATCAAGAATCGGAACATAGGTGGACCATTTATATTGTCACCTAAACTGGCATCGTACAAAAAATCACGATGACGACGGAAAAGTGGAGGAGTTCGAGGATTAGGCAGAGGAACAAGCAGCAGGAGCAGGATCGATCACAACTACTGCCGGTTTTCTTTGCTGGAAATACCTAAAACGGAAAAGCACACATGTGATCCCCTGATGCAACCATAGGACGCTCCCCGGACTACATGCACTGATTCCGTTTTCGGCTTTTCCAGCGAAGGCACAAGTAGGTAGACCGAGTTGCAATGCACACCAGCTGTTGCCAGATGTTATTTTAAGTTAATAGTAAAAATGAAGAACAATGAACACCTACATATATGATTGACCATTTTCAAGTGAGAAATATATCCATCATGCCTGTTGGGAATGTCAGGCATGACACTCGTTCCTATGCCCAGGGATTTATTGGCCGGGGGAGGGGAGCAACGTGAGCATCGTTGCACCCAGAGTCATAAAATGTCCGAGCACTTTTTTTTTATACCACTTATGCAATTGGGCTTGCCAATAACTTTCATTATCCTTTCCCGGACAGTAATATTTAGGAAAATATTGGATATAATACGTTTTTGTCACAGATTTTAAGATCTGGTTGTATTTGTTCTAAATTTCAGGACTTTGCATCTAGAACCAAATTTATTTACAGTAAACTTGAGTCAAGAGGATTCAAAGATGTTCTTTTGATCAAATATTTCTACAAATTTTTCTGTAAATATCGATGGTTAAAAAGTTTGTCTTCAATAATTTTAGACATTTTAGACTTGCCTGTTTGGTACTTAATCTGGGCTTTTGGCATCATTCTGTTTCAATGTTCACCTTTCAGACATTTTAGGCTAGCTTGTTGTCTGTTAGGTTAAACCCCCCCCCCCCCCCCCGAAGCTTGCGTAGCAAGTAGCGGCCCACGGCAGTTACAAGCTTGCCTAATTGTATTTGATATCTGGTTAGAAATATTATATTTTCATTGCATTCTTTTTACATAAATACAAATGACTTTCATTCTTTTCTGACTTGCCCTATAAATTTTGCTGTTAATATCCAAAAATTATTAGAAAGTTTGGCTACAATAATTTTACAGTTTTTAGACTTGTCTGTTTTGCTACTTAACTTAATCTTTTGGCACCATTCTGTTATAATATTTACGTTCAGACATATTAGGGTTACATATTTCCTGTCAGGTCAAACCCCCCTGGGGCTATCGGTAGCAAGCAGCGGCCTACGATAGTTACATTTTGCCTAATTGTACTTAAAATTGTTTTGAGAAAAATTGTTTTGATAACATATTGTTGGCATAAGTGTTGATGACTTTCATTCATTTCTGACATGCCTAAATGCATATTTACTCAATATAAAAAAATACTCAAAATTGACAGTACTTTCTCAAATATCACAAACCTGACACATTACGTTGAGACATTGTCTCAGGGTTGGCAATGCAATAGAGTGTAATTGTTTGTAGACTTTCAAAGTGAGGAGTAGGTGTCATCATCGAGTTTGTTTTACATTTTTGGTGCAGGATGTCCATTGTTGCAGTCCTTGTTAGGATTTCCCTTAGTTTGTACAGGTGGTCTACCTGCAACTGTTTATTTTACAATCACTGGGACTGGATGTAATGCCCTAGTTTGTTTTCAGATCAGTTGTACACTGGCGGGTGGTTTAACTATGATAAGCTATCCAGCTAGAAAGGGTACATAGTGGTCCAGGGGTAGGTCAAATTGTTCTTTTCTGAACCTGTTCTTATCTGAACCTGTTGTATACAAATTTAGTAATTATGGTTTGTTTGATAGGTATTCTG
>CAXHWN010001161.1:0-52193 GCA_964020975.1 Hermodice carunculata
TGCCTGTGAAGTTTGTGGGAATAATTGTGTCTGAGGGAAAACCAGTGCAAAAGGTGGTGAGAAGGAGAAGAAGGGGAAGAAGAAGAAGAAGAAGAAGAAGAAGAAGAAGAAGAAGAAGAAGAAGAAGAAGAAGAAGAAGAAGAAAAAGAAAAGAAAAGAAGAAGAAGAAGAGATGATGATGATTAGCACACTAACAAATAATCTGAAGTTAGAAGCGAAAAGCGATTGGTTTATTATTATTGTTTGCCTGTTCAAGTTTATGGGAATCATTGTGTCTGAGGGAAAACCAGCACAAAAAAGTGGTGGAGAAAAAGAAAAAGAAGAAGAAGAGAAGAAGAAGAAGAAGAAGAAGGAAGAAGAAGAGAAGAAGAAGGGGAGGAGGAGGAGGAGGAGGAGGAGGAGGAGGAGGGAGGAGGAGGAGATTGGCACACAAACAAATAACCCGAAGCTAAAAGCGAAAAGTGATAGGTCAGTGATAAAGCCCTGGAGCTATTTTTTGTGCCAGTTTGACAGATGAAACCCTTCAAATGAAACAACCTAACGTTATAATGACATTTTTTTTTCGATTATATTTTATTATGGTATCAGAAACGGTTCTCATAACATTGCATGGTAACAAGTGGTATGCTGGAAAAGGTTCTCAAAAAATTGCAAGGTAACAAGTGGTATAAAAACATAGAAAAGAGTACAACTAGTTTTAGGTAAATAACCTAAACATGGAATTACACACATAGACGTGCTCATTGAGCAACTTCTATGTATAGTCAACCTAAGCATGGCATTACACGCATAGATGTATTCATTGTGCAATTTCTATGCATAGTCATTCATCAACTTGCATGCTCTTATATAAGCATATGCTACCTTCAGATGCAAATGTATTATTGTACCCGTCTGACAGAATCAATGATGTTTGGTCTGTAACCCTCGTAAACATGGCAAGAATACTGCGTAATCGCTATAACACAGACATTAAGGTGAGCTCGTGTCAATTTCGTGGTTACGTAATGGTTCCATTATGATCGGATGATCGAATGACGCAGAAAAAATTCTGGTACATGAGATGGTTTGTCATCAATACTGCCGCATCGGCAACTTTTGCCCATCACAGGATGGTTAATTCAAAATGGGTAAACAGGAGTTATTGAAGTGATGTAAAGTGCTTTTCATATTTAACAAACATCCTGTTTTTTCATGAACCTGACGATGGGAGATAGAAAATTGGATGCTTTCCAACAGCAAATTAACCCACTGGAAAGCAGAAGTGCATGGAGGAGCAGAGGAACCGAAACGCACAAACTGTGGATTTCTATCAGGAACAAATCAGTTGGAAAAGGGACAAGGAAGAAAACGGAATGTACAACGGCAACAGAAGTTTGCAACAGATCGATGTGTATCAAGATCATGTGAACTGAAGCAAAAATATAAGGAATGGAACAACTTAACAAAAATCTTCAGCAAGAACTGCAAACAGCGGTGGAAGACCGCGGTAAATTGTCCAATGATCTTAGAGTTAAAACAATATTATTGGAAGATATGAGCAAGGAATTTGAGACACTGAGAAGTATCTATGTTGGCGTGTACCTGCACGAACAGACCAGAAAATCAAGATGAGGAAGTACTAAATACAAAATCGGAACCCACTGGACTAAATCCTGCCCAAGATTTACATAATAAACTTGGGATAGGCAAAGATGATCCCAAATTACCTGAATTGCGCATAGCGCATGGTGGGCATTAGAACGACAGCTTCAATGGACACTGCATAGACATTTTGAAAATTGCACTTGAGAAAATTAGAGTCCATGAGCTAAAAAATGATGAATTGGAAAAAACAGGTCATGTCGCTGACAAAAGAAAAATGGAGTTGATACAGAGGGTGCAAGACCTTCAACGGAAAAAAAGAAAGTGAAACTGTGAATGTGAAGACAATGGCGATCAGGCTGAAAGAGGAGATAAAATCCGAGTGTACTCAAATTGAACACAAGAACCAATGTGAAAGAAAGCCGTGGCCCGCCAGAGATTTTGCTCTATTAAATGAAGAAAAGCAATTTCTTCAAGAACAGTAATCAGCAATACATTTATCCTTGCAAAATCTTAATCACAACTTGCAGACAAAAGATGCAACTCTTATTGACAGTAAGAAAGAAATTGAGCAATTACGCTCCAAACTTCAACATATGGAAAAATCCAAAGAGTCATCGCCGGACGAATTTGAGGAAATGAAAAATAAGGTTGAGCAAAATGAAAAGGATATTCAGAATTTGCGAAAACGGAAGCAGGAATTAGAAGGGCGGTATTAAGACAACAGAACAAGAGTTAGAAAGAAAAACCAGGCTTTTGGAAACGTACACGGTTGAAGAAGGAGTGTTTGAAGGTGAAGTTCAAATAAGAATGCAACACGCTTTCTCACCTTGAAATGAAATGTCATTTAGTTGATCTTGTTCGAGAAAAAGCTAGGCAACATAAAACAATGGCAAATATAGCGGCAAGACGTAAAGAAGGAATTTGACGAACAATATGGACAGGACTGGCTGTGTCTCATAGGGCGGAACTTTACCGGCCGTGGACTTCAGAAAAAGAACTTTATAAGCTATGTTGTAAATGGACACAAAGTGTTTTTATTTCAGACACAACACGGCTGTTGCTTTTATTGTGGCAAAGAGTGGAAATAATGTACGCATGCAAACGTACAAATTCACCTTCCCTTGTCAGGATAGGTATGAGGCAAACTGGTGGTCTCGCGAGACTTGTCTTTCTGGGAATGTGTTGTCAAAATCCACATTCGCCTGACTTGCATCTTGTACCTTTCTGAAGTCCCTCAAAACAGCTAAAATCATGTGTTCCATACTTACATCTTTCGCTTTGGTCTTGCCTCCAAATACACTAAACTCAGCGTTTTATTGAATCTACCTGCATGGAGATAGATCTATTCATCAGGCAACATTTGTGCCACATTGAGTCAAAAATATCATTTCATTAAAATATTTTGCCCCAAAACAATTTTATTTCACTGTCCTATGCTGGCGATGAAAAGTTTGGAAAGACGATAATAAGCTCGGTAAATTGTATACAGATGTAATTTGGAGAAACAAGTTGAAATTTGACTGATCTCGTCTGGTTTTAAAAAAATTATTTAAACTATTCGTAATTTTCTACGGAAGAGTACACGAAACACATGTTGTTTCAATCTGAAACATAGGAAATTTTGGTAGACATTTCAAAATTGCATTCGATAAAGTTGTTTCATGTGAAATAAAGATATAAGCCAATTGACCACGAATTCGTTTGAATAATCTTGTTTTCTGATGGAAAGGTCATAAGGCAGTTGTGCATCTTGATCAACGTTTGTCGGATTAGAAGCTATAAACTGCAATCTGTGATTGTGCACAAACCTTTGAAGATTTATGTGCCACTCTTTCCCGCTATCACTTTGAAGGATTTCTCGAAAATATAAGTCATCCTAATGGTGTCACCGTACAACCGATACCATAGTTTAATTGACTTTTCAAAATGTAGTGAAAGCATAGACAATTCCAAGGCAAAGTATAGGGAATATTATTTTAACTCATTCTACCCTCATGACGCTTTTTCCCGCTAATATCTAAATGCCGCCTGCTAATTGTATTTTACTAATTTAGGGATTATTTTTCAATTTTTTTTATGAAACTTGCATGGAAAATCATTCCAAATTATATGCCCATGGTCAACAGCTTTCCTTGGCGCGCTCTGGGGGCAATGCGCCCAGAGCGCGCCAAGGAAAGCTGTTGACTCGGTCTTCTATCAGGGTGGAATGAGTTAAAAATGCATGATCTAAATTGTTCTATCATAATCGTAACTTTGCCATATATTGTTGTATGTTGAAACTTTGTGCAGTTTGCAGGCCCAGTGAAAGAACAGTCTGTGACTGCACGGGTTACCCTGCGTTAAAATAATTTGATAAATAAATAATGAAAATTATATAAGGATAATAATTTGGATAATAGCCATGTTTTGTTGAAGTAATTTGGACAATAGCCATGTTTTGTTGAAGTCATTCAATGCAAAGTTGATGAGGGATATTATCAATATTTGCCAATCATCTGCCCGGCCCGTGTGTCTGAGTGGATGTCACCACCCAGCTTCCAGTCACGTGGACTCGTATACGAATGAAAATTTCTTTTCGTGACGAACATGAATATAAATATGAATATGCAATTATCATTGGTTACGTGTACCAGATCATATCATCTATTGGGTAAGAGCTTTAAAAACCGCGTTTAAAAAGAGAACTACTTTGGGGGAATTATGACTGCGATTATATATATATATATATATATATATATATATATATATATATATATATATATATATATATATATATATATATATATATATATATATATATATATATATATATGTGTGTGTATTATATATATTATATATATATATATGTGTGTGTGTGTGTTTAAAAATGTATTCAAGATATAATACGCTTCAAAATGAAACGACATCTGTAAATTTCTGTATAACTTTGAATTAATATATAATTCATTACATCGCTTACGCATGTAAGTTAGCAGTGGTGACATATTCTGTCGTCTTCTCAGGAAATTGCGTGTCTACGATCTGATCCATGTTGGTGTAATCACGAATGTAAATAAACCGTTAAAACTTGATATGTAGTTGCCTATGTGACATGTTTTAAGTGTTGTATCATCTTTCCAGACATAGTATATTATATCATTCCAATACATATATATTGAAACAGGAGCACGTTTATGTAAATTGGTCAATTCAGCCTCGTACTCAGTAGATGCTACCCAGTTACTCTTGAACAGAAGGGGCCGTATACTTATGTAGTCATTTCCTAAGTCTTAAGTTAACCTGATTCAGTCATGTCTTCCTTTCATTTTGAACTAAATTATAAATCTGTCTGGAATGAATTTCTTGAAAAAGAGAAAGTATGCGTGAAGACTTCGCTGAGGTGCATACGTGATAGATTTGCTTTGACACCTATCGGACTAATCGGAAATTATGCTGTCAATGTGACTGCTCCCGGCCATTTCGTTGTGTGGATGCACTTGGACACGTACGTTACGTGTACATAATATACACCTGATTGCAAACACAAACTCAGCTCCTTTTATGGACAGACCTACATGTTCTATATGGAAACAGATTTACAAATGCTGGTAAGAAGTTCACAATGCAATGATGGTGAACGTCAGCATATTGCATGATAATATATCCCTGGTATTTCATTTACGTGTCGCTTCTCTATCAGTGTGCTTGGAGAAGACACCAGATTGATGTACTCAATGGTACGTGTACGAGTTGTGTACAGCACACAGCTCATGTCGTATGGTGTATCTCAATACTTGACTTCACAAGTTCTAGATAGAGATATATTTATTACTTCTGCATAAAGGCCATGAGAGACTACAATTTTGTAGCTCATGTGGGTGGTCTTTCAAAACAAGTTTCACGGCTTTTATGCAGATAATGTTACTGGACACTTGCAAAACATACTTACCATGGCATTGTTTACTAACGTATATGTGTTTAGTCCCTTGCATGTAGGCTACCATACCGTTATTGTTGCGTCATGGAGCTATTGTCGGTTAAAATAACATGGCTATGGTTCCATCGTTATTTGTATATCAAGTCTGGGTTGGTTCCGAATTGACTTAGACATGTAACTGAATGCATATTATATGCGCAGCACTGGCCTATTTGCCAGCGACCTAAACAAAAACAAAAATAAACAAAACAAAAAAAAAAACAAAAAAAAAACAAAAACAAAAAAAAAAACCCAAAAACCCAAAAAACAAACCAAAAAAACAAACAAAAAAAAAAAAAAAAACCCAAACAAAAAAAAAACAAAAGAAAAAAACAACAAACAAACAAAACAAAAAACAAAACAAAACAAACAAAAAACAAAAAAACAAAAACAAAAAAAACCCGGTTTCCTTAAGCAAGAGCAGCCCCAGATTGATAGTTGTGTGCCAAAAAACTAATAACATTAAGAGGAAGTCTCACAGTAGTCAGAATAGCAACTTGAAAGACTGACACTTTTGGTGATTTTTCTGCATAGGTTTTAATCACCATGACAACCACTCTGTTTTCATATTTATCATTTAAAGTCATACAGTCTACGCAAATTGTCCTTTATTTGTGAATGTTTCCGATTCAAAGCGAAATGTCACGTTGAATTCCTACAGAAAAATAGTGAAATGAACAATCGCTGATAAGTTTTTACAGTAAAGACCTTAAAAAAACTAAAAGACAAACAAACAAAACAAGAACAAGCTAAAAACAAAAACAAAACAAAAATTAAAAAAACCTCAAAAATAAAAAACAAAAACGAAAACAAAACAAAACAAAACAAAAACAAACCCGCCCTTGCCCCCAGTGATTTTCTTTCAGTCGTTTTCCTGAAATGAACTTTGCAAGCTCGGCTTTCATCCCATTCCTTATCTGTTGAACTGGCATTTCAAAGCCTCAAGAGAGGCATGCATGCGGGACTTACGAGATCCATGTTTTTCTCTTCTTCCCGCACATTTCGAATTGTTCTACGGAAGGAAGTTTTGCCGAGTTCGGAAATAAGGTATTTAACTTGCATAAATCGAACAACACCCCCCCCCCCCTCCAAAACTGTATGACATTGTGGTCAAGATTTCTCAAGCTAGTTCAAACTACATTAAATTCGAGTTAAGTGTACTTTAAATAGGATCCTAATATTTGATTAGAGTTAACCATTGCCTGGCAATGTTATAATGTAAGAGTCATATGTCTCCTCTCGTATATTCATTCAAGATTTTTGTGAAAACGCACAATCAAGAAACAGACAAGTCGTTGCCCACGGAGTTTTACGTTTGATAATTTTGATTATGATTATTATAAATGAAAACCATAGCAGTTGGCAGATACATATGTAAAACTAGAGCCTAATTTCAGGAGGGTCGGCCAATAGCACTGAACTCTCACGTTTAATTATGCCACACAGACATACTGTTTTTCCCATTACTCTTAATCTCTTTCTTGTCCACCTTTCCATTTTATTTTTGTATCAAATTAAACTCTGGCAAAAGCTTCCAATTTGGCAAGGGTTAAGTTCTGCTGTTGTGGCTTAGTAGTCACTTGAATTATTGTCCTTTCAGTCACTTGTCTTTTTGCTGTGAGAGGTTATCCAGCAAATTAAAGGCCATAATATTGAATACGAATTTTGAAGAGATCATGGGATACAAAGGTGGGAATTAGCTCCGGCATATTTCAATACAATTTATTTGTGAACCGTAAATTCAATTAAACAGCCAAATTAAAACATGCTGGTATATTCATGTGAAGATGAAAAATGCATCCATCACGGAACCAAATTGTAAAATGAATAAATTTAGAAATAAATCGGTGATGAGACAACTTGGGGTTAGTCAGATAAAATCTTGTACTGATGAGCCTTGCAACACAAAATTTACTCCGCTCCAGAGCCCCAAGCTGGCAGATGAGCAGCAGCCAGGCTGACCACATGCATTCAGTTTTTCATAATATGAAATAGAAAGACTATTCAAATGACAACATATATATATATATATATATATATATATATATATATATATATATATATATATATATATATATATATATATACATATATATATATATACATATAATATAATAATAATACTGTGGCTCTCCGCTTGTCTGCCGCGGGCCTGTGTCACTCTGTGACACAGGTGGCCTAGGAAAAAAAAAAATCCATCCCTCTCACACCCTATCCCCGCCTCTAAGGCTCAGGCTTTTCCCATGGGAGCCCCCATGGGAGCCCTTATAAGGGCTACCACCATTCCCATTCCTTCCCCTCCCTGTACTCTGGAATTCTAATTTAACCTGTTGCCTTCTAACTCTTATTATTTCATTCCTTTTCTCCCAGCATCCTACCAGGTAGTCCTGTACATTTTTATTACCTTTCCTGCCTCCCAGAAAGCCACCTTTCATACCTAAAATCCATGCTATACGTTCCTCTTCC
The DNA here is from genome assembly GCA_964020975.1 of Hermodice carunculata. NCBI lineage: Eukaryota > Metazoa > Annelida > Polychaeta > Eunicida > Amphinomidae > Hermodice > Hermodice carunculata. Next base: position 8,009 of record CAXHWN010001161.1, read on the forward strand.
TCTAAACCCTGAACCTCTTCTAAACCCTTGTAATTGTAATCTTCTCTGAGCAACTTTCTGAAAAAATCTTCCCTTATCTCTCTATATGCATCACACCACAACAGCCAATGGTCCACTGTCTCATCTGCCTCTTGTCTACATATCTTACACTTTCCATTACTCCCTGTTGTCCACTTTTGATTTCTCTTTTCGAGATTGATTACTCCTGCCCTACTTTGAAACAGAAGCTTGGATCCCTTCCCTCCATCCCAACACACACTTTTCTGTGGCTTTTCTAATACCTTGTATGCCTTCAATGTACTTTTTTCCCTGACTCCTCTTTTCCAGTCTTCTTTCCAACCCTCTGTAACAGTCTTACCTACATATACTTTCCAATCATCCACCTCATCATATCCTTTTAGTTCATATTTCTCTGCTAACCCGTCTATGTCTTTGACCCATCTTGTTTTTTCCTTGGCTACCTGATTGTAAACTTTCCTGCACCACCTGTCTTCACTTATTCCTTGTAAATAACCCCAGTACTTTAAATTAGCTTTGGCAATTCTATCTGTGATTTTATTCCATCCTAACTCTCCTAGGACTGCTTCTGTTGCTGTACATGGTGGTGCTCCTAGTATCCATTTCCCCATCTCATTCTGTGCTTTCTCCATTCCCTGGATATCTCCCTCACTCACTGAAATCACATCTAAGCCATATATCATTCCTGGTATTGCAACTCTATCCCATAATACTCTTGCTGTGTATGCTCTGTTAAAACTGTTCAATGCAGTAGCTTTAATCATTCCTTTTGTGCGATATATATACATATATATACATACATATATATACATATATACATACATATATATACATATATACATACATATATATACATACACACACACACACACACACACACACACACACACATATATATATATATATATATATATATATATATATATATATATATATATATATATATATATATATATATATATATATATATATATATATATATATATATCACACTTGTTCCAGCACGTATGCCTATACGACATGACAGTTCATGCTTCAGCTTGTAAAAGTGTGTGTCAACACACACTTTTCTTTCTTTCTTTCTTTCTTTCTTTCTTTCTTTCTTTCTTTCTTTCTTTCTTTTTCTTTCTTCTTTACCAGCCAATTTGTCCGACACTTTTCACGGACACTATTATGCACAGAATCTCCAAACTTGACATGATTGTACCTCCATACAAGGATTTTGACCGTTTTATACAGAGGAATGAAGATGTTTAAAATTATGCAAATTAGGGGCATTTGAAATTTTAAATCTTGAATATCTTCAAAAGTATAATAGATAGAGATATCATTTCAACTGCTACTAGGAGGTTATTGACCAGTGCGCATCTAATGAATTTAAAACAAAAATTGTAGCAATTTAAATTATGCTAATTAGCAGCATTGGAAATTTTAAATCTTGAATATCTTCAAAACTATTATAGATAGAGGTGTCATTTTAACTTCTACTACGGAGTCATTGACCATTGCGCATCTAATGAATCTAAAGCAAAGGTTGTAGCCATTTAAAGTAAGCTAATTAGCAGCATTTGAAATTTTATAACTTGAAAATCTTCAAAACTATTATAGATAGAGATGTTATTTAGCATGTACTAGGGGGTTGTTGACCATTGCGCATGTACTGAATCTAAAACAAAAGTTGAAGTTATTTAAACTATGCTAATTAGCAGTATTCGCAATTTTCAATCTTGAATATCTTCAACTCTATAATAGATAGAGATGTCATTCCAACTTCTCCTAGGGAGTTGTTGACCATTGTGCACCTAATGAATTAAAAATAAAAGTTGTAGCAATTTAAATTATGCTAAATAGCACCATTAGTAATTTGAAATCTTGAATAACTTCAAAGCTATAATAGATAGAGATGCCATTCCAACTTCAACTCTTGTGTTATGGAATAGTTGTACATTGCCAATAACTTCAAAGCTATAATAGATAGAGATGCCATTCCAACTTCTACTCTTGTGTTATGGAATAGTTGTACATTGCCATGCCAATATGCTTTGAAGACACACACACTGATTTCTAGCAAATCATCTTTCCTAGTTCCTTTTGTGTTTGGAAAGTTTGTTCTTTAGCAGTGAAGGACACACAGAAAGGAACTAGATATACCTTCAATGCAAGCGTTGACAGAAGGGTCCGCCGTTTCTCAAAGTAGGTCATGGTCACACCAAAATCTAATCACTTCATCTTGCCAGGTAAGGTAAGCATAGTGCCAAATTTGAGCAAAATACATATAGGCATTCTGTAGATATCACGGTAACGAGAATGTACACATCCGGACGGACGGACAGACGGACAACCCGAACACAGAAAGGGTCCCCCTATGGGGCAGGCCCTTAAAACGAATCTGTTATTCAAATTGAATACACGTTGCATGGTTGGTTAACACAGTTGTAAGAATGAGTGTTTTTTATTTTGTGTTTAATCATCAGTTACTGGAAACAGAATTATTAATTCCCATTAAAATTATTTTGGATAATGACACTGCTTTGCGTCCTAAATATTCAACAGGTAGAAACTTATGCAAATTGTGGCCAATGCACAAAATCAAAGTGTTGAAAAATGATGAATATGTTTGAAGATAGTTATAACTAGAGGTGACATCCTAACTTTTCAATTTATATGTTTGTGTCATGTGCGCATCCAATAAATAGTGACTGAAGACTCTTAGACTTTAATTTATGCAAATTTTGACCAATACACAAAATTGCAGTGTTTAAAGATGATGAATATCTTCAAAACTACTAGAGATTGAGGTGATATTCCAGCTTTAATACATATGTTTGTGTTATGGGTGCATCCAATAAACAGTGAGTGAAAATTCTCAGATTTTAATTTATGCAAATTTCGGCCAAAACACAAAACCGAAGTGTTACATATTGGTGAATATCTTTCAAACTATTATAGAAATGCCATTCCACCTTCAATTTATATGTTTGACCCATGTGTCCATTCATTCACATATTTGCTTTTACATTCCCGGTTCAAGACATACCACTGCCCAACATGAACAATTCACTGGCTTCACGTGTTGTTATATGGAGCTGAGACAAAAAACCGCTGTCAGAGATACACGTTCGGGCATTCCAGGTTCTGAAATGTGTTCTGATGGTGACCTGCTTAATACCAATTATCATCTTTATGCCGATATAAGCCATTTTTTAAAATGATCTGTTGCACTCTTTGGGTGAAAATCAAAGTGAAATTTCTCTATGTTTCTGAATTTGTATATCAAAAATAAAATCGAAATATTCAGTGGCATAAATGAGATGAGTGCACAACCTTGGCTAAAGGATTTCTGTAATTGATATGAAAGCGTAGGAGGACAATTGACTTTTATTTTACAATGTCTACCAATCTCAGCGTAATATGTGGAAAAATCCAGAGACATAAAAGTGGCAGTGTGGGTACCACACTGAGGGGTATCATGAGTGAGTACCACACTGAGGGACACTGTGGGTACCACATTCAGGGGGAGTGCAGGTACCACACTGAGGGGCAGCATGGCTTCAACAGGGAGAAGCAGTGTGGGGACCACTGTGAGGGGCAGTGTGGGTACCACACTGAGGGACAATGTGGGTACCACATTGAGGGGCAACATGGGTACCACACTGAGGGGCAGTGGGTACCACACTGAGGGGAGGTGTGGGTACTACATTGAGGGGGCGCATGGGTACCACACTGAGGGGCAGCATGAGTACCACACTGAGGGGCAGTGTGAGTACCTTACTGAGTGGCAGTGTGGGTACCACATTGAGAGGCAGTGTGAGTACCACACTGAGGGGCAATGTGGGTTCACATTGAGGGACAGTGCCAGTACCACAGAGGGTTGTGTGGGTACCACATTGATGGATAGCGTACATAATCACTCTTGACCCAGACAGATTGTGTTGCTGCGTCATGTTGATGTCCTGGTAAAACTGGCTATGCAGCAGGTGTCAACCAAAACTTGCCACGTGAAATGCAAAAGTTAATATGCAATAAACATAATTAAAAAAAATACATATGATGATATGGGCAAATCTTTTGATGTTCAGTCTGCATGCTGGAGTCATTGGAGATAGTAGATCTCTTGTTTTGGGAGTCATGAACACAGGCAGCGCATGACATAGAATGCAACAAGTCAAATATAAAACAGAAATATACTCTACATTACGTTATGTCGGGCAACAGTTGGGGGGGGGGGTGTCCCGGGGGGGGGGGGCTGTAATTGGGTGTATTTTCTTCATAGCTATATCAGTGACCTAACACAACACGTTACTGTGGGTTCTTATAATCTGTTTGCCAACGACGCCATCCTTTACCTGTGCTGTACACCGATTATATGGTTTGTTGTCTGATAAACTGAAAAGTATTGATCAGTTGATACAAGTTTACGAAGCATATCAATAATTCTTGTTGACCACCCTACATACATATCCTGGCCGACTGCATTTCCAGAACTGTACAAACGGAGCCATGTAATTTTACTCATATTTCAACTCTTCAATATTGACAACAAAATGTTGTGCTCATCTGTACTATTATGTATCAGGGGATTGTATCTGGATCAATCTGGCCTAATTTTCAAGGTTACAGGGGGAACTTTTGTGAAATTAGTTTCTAAGTAGTAACAACTGAAGAACCTGGCAAAACTTGGTGTACCTGGAGGAGACCTAGGTTGGGCTTACATATGGGTGACCTTGACCTAATTCTCAAGGTTACATGTGTGAAATAGGTTTCCGTGCATAAAGTACTGAAGAACATAATGAAACTTGGTGAAAGAGTTGATAGGATTATATGTGTTGGTGAAACCTTCAGAGGATAAATGTTCCACCCCCCCCCCCCCCCGAGACATTTGACTTTGTCTTGCCAAATCAGTGACAATTACTCCTTCTTATTATTCTCAAATTCCTTATTTAAACTCTCTCCAGTCAATCAGAAGGATCCAGGTCAACAACTTACCTCAGCACATTAAGCATGCCCAAGTATAACTGTTAAAATGGTCTCTTAACTTGACGGTTGATGACTGTGTTTTACATGTACAAACAAGAGGCCCATGGACCTCGTGCTCTGCTGTCACGAATCGGATGCGAGTGAAATGGATGTAGCAATAAAAAAGTTTTGAAACAACAAAGCAAAGGGGGCAACCATCAAAACTTTTAAAGTTATCACACTTGCAACCCAACAGTTTACGGATGTCTTTCAAATGCACGGACGGACAAAATGAAGCACGGACAGACATGAGTGATCATATAAGGTCTGGGTCAAGCAACATGTCTACAATCACATGGCTTTGTACATGTAGTTCTACAATATACCTGTAATGTTACATACATATGTCAACAATTATAGATGCCTGGGCCATCTCAACTATATAACATTTTTAACTTTAAAACCTTGATGACCTTGAGAAAATTGGTCAAGGTCGTTGATATTAAAAAAGTTCTTCCATCATATCTACAATGTCCTCTGAAAAAAATTAGCACCCCTGGCCCAAGTATTTCCTGATAGCAAAATCTGTCTGTTGCTTTAAATTATGTACTGACCTTGAGAAAATAAGTCAAGGCCACTTTTATTTCATAATCATTTGTGTCTTTATGTAGTGCTTTTTAGTGTAAAGCTGGCAAGGTTAGTCTTATTTGTTGTCAAGATATTGAATTTTATGTATTTTTCACCTCATGGGCATAGTTTTACATTTCAATCATAGGTGGCACCATGTGTCTTTTCCATTATTTAGACTTTTATAACCCTAATGTATCTGTGAAGTCACAAGCCTGCACATCATAGTTTGTAACACAAGGCCCATTTCCATATTATATTTTCAACTTTAAATATTCTCTAACCTTGAGAAAAGGGTCAAGGTCACTCATATTATAGAACATTGTAGCCCTTTCTATGAAGCAAATTGGCCATAAATTTCATAATGCTAGCTCAATTATTTTCGAGATATTGTATTTAATGTGTTTCATTACATTTGGCTCATATTTCCTGTAATACCGTAGGTGGCACCACTGATATCACACGCATTCAAGATTTTTGTATCAGTAATGTTCCACCCAAGTTTCATGAAGATCCATAAAAAATTACACACTTGAGTGTCCACAAATTTTTCACATTTTGACATACATCTTATGTATTAATGCAGGTCATGACCCCATTATCAACTTCAACCTAGATTTTCTTACATATGATATTCATGAAAGTTTTATGGGCCTACCATCAAAACTTTTAAAGTTATTGCGCTCACAACCCAAAAGTTTATGGACAGACAGAATGACGGAGAAACATGAGACTGTATAAGCTCTTCAACCTTAGGTCAGGAGAACTAACGATGGGGTTCACCAATTTTAATCAACAGAATCTGATTTAACACAGTTGTTATGATTGCTATATTTGGACAATAGTATACAATGGACAAAGCAGTTTGAGCATACGCAAAAGTATTATAAACAATTATAGAAAAAATTTCACGAAGATCCCCCAACCAATAAAGATCCTGGAGGTGTTCACAAATTTTTCATATTTTGAATCATATATCACCTTACCTATTACTGTGGGTGTTGCCACCACTATTGAACTTCTCGTACATGTTTATACACTTGGGAAGTCCTGAAAGTTATATGGGGCCATCAAAACTGTGGACACCCTTGGCAAGTCACCTCTTTCAACTTTACGGCACCAGAGACCTTGAAAATGAGAAAGTAGGTCAAGGTCATCCATATTATGCAATATCAAACCTTCAAATGATATGCTTTTCTGGTACATTTGGTATCGAAAGGCACGCAGGTTGCTCACACTTACAAGTATGTTAGTTTCCCTCAATGCCACCTGTGGCAACATCAGGACTCCAAGTCACGGACTTTTATCTGAATGATGTTCCTATAATGCCATATGAATGCACTGACTGAAATGCACTGTGAACTCCAAAATAGCATCAGGGTTACCTTTATTTAAGACCATCATCATTGTTTGTCATTTTGAAATGAAGAGATACAGAATCCGCTATTACCAAGATATATGTGAATATGTCAGTTTGACCTGTCAAGGCCACTCAAGGTCAAGATTAACATCAAAAGAAACCCCATAGGTATTTTCCCATTGGTGTCCAATAGTAACCATGGCCCCATGACCCACCAATGCTGACACTTAAGTCAACTGAACTTTCAAGGTCACTCAAGGTCAAAACTAACAACACTGAAACACCACAGGTTGTAGTGAACAACTTCGTTCCACAAGCTACATTTCCACCAGGTTTCAGAACAATTTGAATGACTTATGGAGAAGAGAAAAATGGCACAACACACAAAAAATTCTTTAAAAATTAGGAAAAAACCCTCAGTGCTACCTGTTGAACAAATTAAAGGCTAGAAGTCTTCAGAATGTGTCCTTAAGCAATTTCAAGGCAATTGGCCATGTAATTTTGGAGCACGTTTTTTTAAGATTTTACCAAACATGAGAGATGTGACAGCTTACATGCACAGGCTGGGAATTCCCATTGCAATCCCCATTGACTTACATAGGAATCAATGGGAATGCATACATTAACCGACAGATACCAAAATTGAAAAAAAAGTGTTTAAAATCAGGGACCCAGAGGATCACCATCCAGTGATGACTTTGTTTTACCTTCCCGCAGACTACATATCCATCAAGTTTCAGAACAACTTGATTAATGCTTTTGGACAAAAAGTAAAAAATAGTGAAAACACATTAAAAAAAAACAAAAAAAACCCAGCATCACCTGTTGAACAAATTAAGGTTCTGGGTTCTTCAGAAGTGTCTCTGTCCAATTTCGAAGCAATTGCAATTTACGGTCTTGGAGGATTTTTAAAAAGATATTGCAAAAAACGTGACCAAAAAAAAAAAAAAAAACTGATAAAAAAACCACAAACATCAATAGAGCATGAAAAATTGAACAAATTAGATAGAGATCCACTAAAGGAACATTATCAGCAAGTTTGAAGTGAATCTGGTAGACCGTGTTCGAGAAGTTGAAAGTGTGACTCGAGAACAGACGACAGATGACTGTCCATTCTGTAAGCTCATCTGACAGAAAAGTAACTGTTAATACTGCTTGTTATTTGTCTCAGTTTGTTTTTACCATCTGCCCTGGTCTCACTTGTAATTACAATGTACCAGTGACTCGAGATTCTAAGCCATCCAGCCTCCACTGTCAGACTTGTGTAAAAAAAATAGACAAATTTGAACAAACCAATCATTACTTGACAAGCTTTGGTCAGTTTAAGTATCTTTGATATGTAAACAGGGTATAGCAGAAAACATATTTGATCAGGGAAATTGACATGCTTTTGTTGTTTGATTTTCATGTGTTCTGATTAGATGAAAGCATCCAAGATTCTGGTTATCTTATAGTTTCTCTATAAATATTGGTGTAACTTGAAGTATAACAGACTACCAGACACAGCCTAAAGACCAGGAGCAATGGCCAGTGACTGCTACACCCTCTTTGTATGAGGACCATGGAAGAATGAAGACTGGAGAGTAAGTTTATATGTTGGTCTTCAGAGTTCTTCATGTAACAAACCCTCTCAGTCTGAATGGTGATTCCAAAAAGTGCGTGAGCTTACTCCCCAAAGCTCCGACAGTTTCCACTACAACATCCCCCACTCATATCCCTAAATGATAACATTAATTATTTAAGGTATAGGTTTAGACAAAGATTGTGACTGGATTGGCTATGAAGTGTAGAGAGAATGGATTGTGCTTTTTGGGGGGGGGGGGGAGGGGGAGTGGAGGGCAGAACTACATGGAAGATGTGGCACCGTTGCTCCTGTTTATATAATAATACAATATTTAATACCAAGTAGGAGCCTCATATCACGGATAAACAGCAAAACTGATGAGACTTGTTATGCCCAGAATCGGACTGAACAATGCAGTTTAATTGTTCATTAAGTGTGTAACAATTACCGCAACATAAAGCACCTCCAGGCAAGGCGACTTTGAATTCCTCATCAGTTCAATGCCAGGCATGCATAATAATTCCCCGCCACAACTGCATACTTGGTTGTCTTGGTAACCATAGTCTCGCATGTTGAGATATGGGCTGCTGCCTGTGCGAGGGAGAGGGATATCACTAATATTTTTGAAATCAATTATACTTAGTACAGGCTTATGGAATTTTATTCTTGTAACCAATTTTGGAAGCATGAATATGACTTTAGTATTTGTAACCTTAAATTTCTCTAAAAGACACTAATTCTGTGAGAAAGAGGTATCTAGCCCTGTCAGTGACAGTGATATGCCAACATGTACTCGGTGATTGACAGGTATGAGCCCCATGCCTTGTGGCGGGAAATTAGACTGCATGTCTCGTGTGAACAGTGAACACAAGGGAATAACAAAGATGTTATCTACACCCTAGTTGGCCTTTCAAGTGCTCAAGGTCAGACTTGTGCACTGCTTTAATAACATCCTACCGTAGCCATCATGCTATGCAAGTAGTCCACAAAACAGGGGTATCAATATGTCAAAATACAATGTACATGAATAACAAGAAGGTGCAAATGGTTAAAATTCATCATTTAATACATCAAAGCTGCAAACAATGTAATGTGTTTAGCCGAAATGGCCTCATCGATCTCAGTAATGTTGCTTGCACGTGGCCAGGACTGACTGCGGCCCATCATTTTTCAAGTGCCATGCAGGCATTATAGTGACAGACCCTGTCACAGTGTCTCTCCATGTACAAGCTTAATAAGATTATTTCTCCATCAGTTACCATTAGGACCAGAACTGTCGCTGCTATGAGGAGAACATCTTGGCGTACTTCTTCTTCTCTGCTTCTCTGTACTTTTGAAGTTCCTGCTTCACTTTTGCCAATTCTTGTTTTATACCTGTTGTGCAAAAAAGAGAACAGAATAGCTGTGAATGAATTCATGTCTATTTATCAAGAATATCCATCAACTATGTTTGTTGGTGTCTTGAAGAATCTTGATAAATATTTATGATGCCACCGAGACACTATCTGTCAACATGACGCTAACTCGCTGGCTCTCCTTGGTGTTGACAGTTTTCAACTGTGTAGTATCTGTATACTCCTCCACGCCACTACTTACAGGCACAGCTTTTATTTAAAATATAAAGCATGCCGTTGTTGAGATAACCTGCCATGTGTTACATTTTGCCAAAATAAGATTTTGCACCATGCATAATCTTCATCTTGACCTCTTTCAAAGGTAAAATATTTTGGGTGACTTTGAACTATATTATATTATAAAGGTCATTACATTGCCAATTGATATGAAAAAGCAGTTATGTAGCATTGTTGAATCAAAAGCTGCTTCTCGGTGATTGTAAAACAAAAGCTGCTATGTGCAATTTATATTATGTCATATACCGGAAATATTAAAGCTATTAAAATTCCTAAGTAGAACAAAATTTAAAGTAGTCTACCAGTAGTTGATCAACAGAGGGAGGGGATGGGTTTTAGCAACATCATAGGGGTAAACGTAGCAATTGCCAATAGCTAATACATATACATGTATATATATATGGCAGGATTTAACTCAACAACAAAATGACAATTTGATCTCTGAAATGGCCATTTGGGATGGAAGATCTTCCCAATATATATATATATATATATATATTGTGAAACCTGTTTTGATGAACCACTGTGAGGAAAAACCACCTGCCTTTTCTGATCATGTTTACCATGTCCCTTTTGACATCTTTCCCATGTTATTGCACCTCTGTTGAGAGACCACCTGCCTTATGTGACCACTTTTTTGACATTCCTAGGGATGGTCTCTCAAAACAGGTTTTCCTGTATATATGTGTGTATGTGTGTGTGTGTGTATGTATGTATTTTGCCTTCTGATAAAAGAGTGACTGTTGACTTGCAGTCCATGCCAGTGGATAATTACTGAACTCTGTGCATATAACAGCAGTAAACACCTTGGTCAGTCGTTGTTGCATGGCCAAGAAAGTCATGCTGCAGCTGCTTTGTATCACTGCAGCACCACCTCCCACTAACAGAATATACTGATGATTAACAATCACCGTATTATTTCTCATGCATAATGTTTTTTTTGCATATCTTGTACCCATCCGGGCATATTGAGAGATAAGTTCTATAAAATCCTAATTTATGTACATACCTTTATCATTTGGTTCTTTTGCTGCAGCCTTTTGTAAGAAACCCTGTGAGCAAATAAACAAGTCCATCAAATTCTCAACAAAAGCATGTGGATACGTATTTATGCATACAAGTAATTATCTATAAGCATGGTACATGTGTGAATCTCTTCACCTCCATTTTGACTGCAAGTATATGTGTATCATCAACTTGTAATTATATATATATGAATATATCATCAACTTGTACTTATAAGTATATGCATAACATCAACTTGTCATTCTGCAGAACATATCAACTTTCACCAAGATGTAAACTGACTTTGATGTAATGATGTTTGTTACTGATTTGCCAGGCCCTATTTCTTACAGGTATGAGTATTCAAGATTTAAATATATATATATACACAAATGTGCTACACCCATGTGTACAGTAGAATTTCACCGATATGCCATATACATGTACGAGTGTCTTAACAAGAGTGCTGTGTGAACAACCTATGCTCAGCTGACCTAGAGATTCATCACAGGCCCTATTTCTTACAGGTATGAGTATTCAAGATTTAAATATATATATATACACAAATGTGCTACACCCATGTGTACAGTAGAATTTCACCGATATGCCATATACATGTACGAGTGTCTTAACAAGAGTGCTGTGTGAACAACCTATGCTCAGCTGACCTAGAGATTCATCACACTTGTGGTTCTGTAAACTTTGGATAGGACAAATAGGGGCGACACAAATCAAAGCTATATCCATGCCAAGTTTGACATAGTAATGAATAGGAAAGTTGCATTTGCAGATTAAAACCCGAATTGAAAAAATCATTCAAAATAAAAAGTCCACAGCAGTGCCACCTGTTGAACAACTTTGTTTGACCCTTTCACAAGGAACATATCCACCAAGTTTCAGCTTAATCTCAGGGACAGTTCTGGAGAAATTGAAAATAGCAAAAACAAACGAAAAATCACTGAAAATAGAAAAAAAATTGCAGCACCACCTGGTGAACAAAAGAAAAACTAGGGGTCCCCAGGAGTATTCCTGTGTGATATCAAAGTAATTGGGTGAGCGGTTTCAGAAGATTTTTCAACATTTGTCCCAAAAAAGAAGAAAAAAATTCACGCATAATCCCAAAATCGCTTCAGCAGGACCACTTGGACAAACTTGGTAGAGACCCACCCAAGGTACATTTACCCCAATCTGGGTGACAATTTTGGAGAAGTCCAAAATGTGAATTAGCATTTGAATGCCCATTGACTTGATACATAGTAATCGATAGGAAAGGTGCATTTAGCAATTAGTACCTGAATTGAAAGAATCGTTAAAAATCAGGAATCCACAGCAGTGCCACCTGGTGAACAACTTGTTTGACCTTTCCGCAAGGAACATATCCACCAAGTTTTAGCTTAATCTGAGTGATGGTTCTGGAGAAGAGGTCGAAAATAGCAAAAACACACAAAAAATCAACAAAAAAAAAAACAAAACAAAAAAAAAAAAAAAAAAAAAAAAAAAAATGGAAAAAATTGCAGCAAGACCTAGTGAACAAATTAACAACCAGAAGTCCCTATGAGTGTTCCTGTGTGATATCAAAGCAATTGGGTGCGAGGTTTTGGACAAGTTTTTTTTAAAAATTTGCCCCAAAATAGAACAAACAAGAGGGCTGTGTGAACAGCCCATGCCTCAGCTGATCTTGACATTCATCACACTTGCAGCTCTATGAACTTGGGAAAGGATCAAGGACACCATGTTCTGAGTAAGTCTGACCTTTATAGAAGAACACTTACATGTACAACATCATAGTTCAAGTAGTTCTCAAGTTATAATGAAGAGTAAAATTCATGTATGTTGCACTGTGACCCCACAAACAAGGTCAAGGTCATTCATGTACTGTCTAAGCATGAACTTCATACAGAATAATTAACATGTGCAGCTAACTCAAAATAGATCTCAAATTATCAAGTAAACAGTAAATTTCGTGTCAGTTGTCCTGTCAATTAGCATTAGAATGCCCATTGACTTACAGAGTAATCAATAGCAAAGCTGCATTGAACGATAAGTACCCGAATTGAAAATCCTTAAAAATCAGGATTCCAAAGCAGTGCCACCTAGTAAATAACTGTTTGACCCTTCCACAACAACATATCCATCACATTTCAGCTTAATCTGAGGGACGGTTCTGAGAACAAGTGAAAAATAGCAAAACCATACAAAAAAATTGCAGCGCCACCTGGTGAACAAATAGGGAAATAGGTGTCCCCTGGAGTGTCTATGTATGATATCAAAGCAACTGGGTGAGCGGTTTCAGAGGAGAAGAGTTTTTAAGGTATGCCCCCCAAAAAGAACAAAAAAATTCATAAAAAATCCAAAAATCAACATAGCGACCATTTGAACAAACTTGGTACAGGTCCACCCAAGGCACATCCCAACCAAGTTTGAAGTTAATCTGGCCAATATTATTTAAGTTATGACCATTACAAGAAATTCCCATGTTAAACTTTCCTATTAAAACTTTTGTAGAGATTTTTGAAAAAAAATCATAAAAAAATCCAAAATTCATTGGAACATGACCATTGGAACAAATCTGGTAGACACCCACCCAAGGTACATCCCCACCAAGTTTGAAGTTAATCTGGATGACCGTTTTGGAGAAGAAGTTGAAAATGTGAATTAGAATTAGAATGCCCATTGACTTCCATAGTAATCAATAGGAAAGCTGCATTGACTGATAAGTACCCGAATTGAAAAAATCGTGAAAAATGAGGAATCCGCAGCATTGCCACATGGTGAACAACTTTGTTTGACCCTTCTACAAGGAACATATCCACCATGTTTCAGCTTAACCTGAGTGACGGTTCTGGAGAAGAAGTCGAAAATAGCTATAATACGCAAAAATTCATAAAAAAATAGAAAAAAAAATTGCAGCGCCACCTGGTGAACAAATTAAGAACTAGGAGTCCCAGGGAGTGTTCTTGTATGATATCAAAGCAATTGGGTGAGCGATTTCGGAGAAGAAGATTTTTTAAGATTTGCCCCAAAAAAGAACAAAAAAATTCATTTTAAATCGAAAAATCACTGGACCGTGACCATTTGAACAAACTTGGTAGAGACCCACCCAAGGCACATAACCACCAAGTTTGAAGTGGATCTGGCTGACGGTTTTTGAGAAGAAGTCGAAAATGTGAATTGTGGACAGACGGACGATGGACGGACGACGGACCCTCACAAGACCTCAGCTGACTGACAAGTCAGCTGAGGTAAAAAATCATAAAAAAACAAGAGGGCTGTGTGAACAGCCCGTGCCTCAGCTGATCTTGACATTCATCTCACTTGCAGCTCTGGTAGAGACCTATCTAAGGTGCATCCCCACAAATTTGAAGGAAATCTAGTGGACAGTTTTGGAGAAGAAGTCGAAAATGTGAATCTTGGACAGATGATGGACCCTCAGAAAAGCTCAGCTGACTGACATGTCAGCTGAGCTAAAAAGGCGGGTTTTCCGACTGAGCCGTTCTTTTGCCACTCGTTTAGTGTGTCACATCTTCTGTGTGCCAATAAGTAATGTGTGGAGTTCAAGTACTGCTGTCACTGAGTAAAACCAACCAATAGATGGTTCTTTTAGGAGGCATTTTCATGGAGGGTATTAATCAGAAGGTTCCTCTGTGATACTTACCAGAGCTTCGTCCCAGTTGGTCTGAAGTCTGTGTGCTTGGCCTATCCTAAATAATCCCTTGACATTATCTGGGTCAATGTCTAGAGCCTGAAACAACAATGACATCCAGAGCTAGAGTACAATACTATATGGAGACATTGACCCTTTCCTGTTCAGAACAGGATGTGGTCAATAGCTTTTCTTGACACAGGTTGGGAATATCATACCAAACCTTTGCTTGTGGACCTGCTATATAGTTTTCAGCAAAAAAAAAAGAAAAAAAATGGTTTCTATTAATGTGAAATTTAAATAATGAAATTAAAACAGATGGCAATTTACCTCCGGGTCTTCTTGGGCAACTTGTGCGTAAAAGGGTTAAACATATTAACTGAAGATTGTCTCGTTGATGATTTTCATCCTAGTATACAGTGTCCTTTTTCACTTCCCATCTCCCTACCCCAGAAGGAGTAAACCCCCCCCCCCCCCAAAAAAAAAAAAAAAAAAAAAAAAAAAAAAAAGAGCTCCAAGCTCAGTTAACAGTGAAACAAGCTAAGTCATGAAAAGTCTTATTGTTGTTTTTTTCAAGGTAAATACATGTATACCAACAAGCTTTATTGGATCCACAATAGAAGTGTTTCAGTCTTGCTTTCCACTTTCCAGTAGCAAACTCCCAGATTGATTCTGATTACTTGTCTCCCAACCTACTTTCTGTACTTTTGTGAAAATGGTGAATCATCCCTAACATACATCATGTATGTAAATGACTTCTTTATACTTGTGCTATAAAAATTGTTGCTCTCTGGACCGTACAATGTAATTGTGTCTTTGAATTTTCATGAGAAGACACTCAGGGTATCAAGTGCATAAGGTAACAGGGAAGAGAACACCAAAGAACAAGAAATGAGGGAAACATCCCTATATGTCCACCTTTCCATTATTTAATCAGATTTGTAATTTTCATACCAAATCCACAACCTTTTAAAACACTTTTCTGACCAAAAAGGAAGAAAACCTCTGAAAAGAGGGGCATTCTCATCCCTGAGGTAAATCAACCAAATGCATTTATGGGCACTACAGTAATAATCACAATCAAGAATGCAGAGAGTAGTCTGTGAAGGTGTAAAGTGACCTCTGTTGGCAAATTCATGAAACATGAAAGCTTCATCAAACCGTGGATGTGGAAAGAGGGGGATCCTCAGACCACCGTGAAAGAAGGCTGGTTTGACTCAAGTGATCGGTTGCTTACACGAGCGTGGGTATCACCAGAATAACATCACTTGCCACTATTTCTGTGTCTCAGCAGTGACATCTCACAGGATAAATCCTAGCACTGAGTTGATAACTATGGAGATACACGACTTCATTGACGTGACCAGATTATTTCACTATTCAATCAACGAGGTATCAGGAGAGATAAAAATGCCATCTGAACGACTAAGTCATTATTTGATACATGTATTCACTTACAAATTGTGCAATGAATTTAACATCCACGTTACCGGAAAAAGTATTGTGGAACTTGGTGATCATGATGTGCCATGATGTTTACAAAATATCACACAACTGCTCACATGATGTGACCATTCTTTGCCAGTTGTGGTCAATATTCACAGTTGTATAAACAAAATTCTAACACCAAAACAACTTTGAAGGCTCTAATTAGCTTCTTTAAACATTGGTTTCTTTTAACAGAGCAAGAAAGCTGAAACGTTTTAGCCTCCTTGAACAGAGGTAGTTTGATCTCTGCAACCATTCTGTCTTTATTCATATTTGTAGCCAGCAGTGGATATTTTTGTATTTAATCCATAAATTTGATCAAAACTGTGTAAATGTGTCGAATTTTGAATAAAAAGGGTCATAACTCCCCTTTCAATAGTCATACTTCTATGAAAATTACCCCATTATCCTCTTTTCGCACTTTACATATTGAAATCTGCACTTCCCCCCTGAAGCTGACCAAGGTCCATGTTATCTTTACTACGCTTGGTCTGCTCTTCTTTGACAGGAGTTTATATTAACCCAGTAAGGGAAATAAAATGATAGTGAGACCTTCCCCTCATACTGAGACACCTATCAGGGAGTTGATCACTATCATCTTGGCCAGGAGCAGCCTCTGGTCCCTAGTGTATTGCCGGTTGTTACCACGGTAACCATACTGAGCTAATTAGAAACTGGTCACTTTTGAAAGCTGAGACAGTGACTGTTAAAAGACCCAACAGAGTAGACATAACACAGAGCTTGTGTCTGCTTTGAAGGCAACCATGGTGCAAACATATAAACTGTGGTAAATGTTAAGGTGGTGGTATGCTTGACATCATAAATAGTGTAACGGTTATACCTAAACCTCAAACATTACAACACTTGACATCATAAACAGTGTAATCATTATACATAAACTTCAAACATTACAACACTTGTCATCATAAACAGCGTAATCACTATACCAAACCTCGAACATTACAACAGTTGAACATAGTCATCGAGCAATGATGCGGTTGAAGCAACAGTTCTACAATACTTGCCTCATTACAGTGTTGTATAGCATCATCGTAATCCTTCAGCTTTAGGGCAACAGCAGCTCTGAAATTGGAGATTGCGTGCTGTCAAAATTTCTGTGACTGAATCACAACATTTTGGTTCAGCAAGGATCTAGCAGTTATTGCCACAGCTCCATGAAAATAACCAAGTAAACTGTGTACATGTCCATGCAGGCAAACACTCTAGTACAGAGTTGTCATACAGAATTGTACTGAAGTTAACAAGTTACCAGTAGTTTTTCAATCCATATTATACAGTGAAACCGCCCTTACTGAGCACCTTCATATACCGAACACCTTATACTGAACACTTTTTCTCGGTCTTTGTGTATTTTCATTATAAGCAAAAACCTCCCAATACCAGAAACTGATGGTGCCATTAGCCAAATGCTAATACTTCAGTCATTTAATTTCCCAATCTGGCTACCAATTTTGAAGGCCTAGATCTGCTCCTGCTGTACTGAACCTCTCTATACCGAACACTGTTGTCCAATCCCAAGAAAGTTTGGTATAGGGAGGTTCCCCTTCTCATGATGTACATGTAAGGGTGGCCAAACTTTACAGGTGTGAAATCTTTAATCTTTATATGGCAGGTGAGGGTGGGGTGGGTGGGTCACAAATTGGATTCAAAATCTTAACTTTCCACATATTTTGTGGAAGTCCTGCATGCAGGTGTTCAACACAGACATGTTTTTGAAAAGTCAGGTTGAGATACAAATATGGTCCATTACAGTTTGACATCCTGTTTGAAGTCCATTTTGCCTCAAAAGCCGATTGAGCTGGTGTGAATGGACTATGAATTGTTTTAAAGGTGTAATGGACTCAATTTGTTGTACGAGTTTAATGGACTAATTTGTTGAATAGTGTAATGGACTATTGTACAAACAGGACCACCAGTGACACATCTTCAGTGTAGTTCTGGACCAAATCAAAACAAAACAAAAAAAAAAAAAAAAAATAAGAAAAATAAATAAAAAAAAGCCAAAATCACAGACCAATCTATCTGTGCCCAACAGCCCATCCAGTCACTGCCTATGTCTGAACCTGTACCTTAATTAATATCATGCTTGATGCAAAAATTTTCAACAAATTCAAGGCTTCAACAAACACATGAATTTGTTACTGGGTCACTAGATGTAGTAGGAGACAATCAAGCATGTTTTGCAGCCTTACAAGACAAATATAAAATTTTGTTCTAGTGCAATGGACTACAGATTGTTGTAGAACTAATAGGCTAAATTTCTTGGCAGAGTGTAATGGACTGCTATCTGCTAAAGGCCAATCTCTGTGGAGTGGTGAAAAAAAAAAAAAAAAAAAAAACTCTCTCTCTCTCTCTCTATATATATATATACATACATATATGTATGTGTACGTATGTGTTAAAATTCAGGTTGAAGGGGCTAAATTATTGTTACAACCATACAGGTACCTTCAATTTAGGGGCTTAAACAAATTTGTTTTAACAGTGTAACACTGCACATTCTTCCATTTAAAAAAAAAAAACAGTGGCAAAACTAGAAAAGAAGATTTGCATCACATCAAATCTGTCCAGGTGCCTTCAAAATGAGCACAGTTCGAAATGCTACACTTTGCCATTTTTCAACATAGTCTAAATTTTGTGCATTAGCCTAATTTGCATAAATCAAAATGCCACAACTTTGGTTCTTGGTTCATTGGATGTGGCCATGTCACAAACTTATAAACTGAAGTTTGAATGACACCACTATCTTGAACAGTTTTCAAGCTAGTCAACATTTTAATTTTGTGTATTCACCTTATTTGTAAATTAAAAGCCTGCAACTTTAATTTATGGTTCATTGGATGTGGCTATGTCACATACCTTCAAATTGGAGTTGAAATGGCACCTCTATCTATAATAGTTTTCAAGTTATAAGTTTAGGATTTAAATTTTGTATATTCACCTAAATTTGCAATAATTGAAATTTTACGATTTTTGATCATGGTTCATTGGATGTGGCTATGTCACAAACCCATAAATTGAAGTTGGAATGGCACCTCTATGTATATTACTTTTGAAGATATTCAAGATTTAAATCTTACATATTCCCTAATTTGCATAAATTAAAATCCTACAACTTTGTTTCATGGCTCTTTGATTGGCACTTTGCCACAAACCTACAAATTGAAGTTGGAATGGCATGTCTATCTATAATAGTTTTAAAGATATTCAACTTTCAAATTTTTTAATGTCCCTAATTAACACAATTTAAAATTCTACAACTTTCATTAACCATCCACTATATTGGCAGGTGTCACAAACCTATACATGCGCATTGACATTTTATGTCTATCTGCAATATTTTGGAAGATATGAAGCTTTTAAAATTTTAATTGCCCCTAATTTGCATAATTTTAAACATCATGACTATTCCAAACAATATGTGCAATTTCACTGGTAGGTCAGTCACCATGGCAAGTTTGGTGATTTTCGGAAAAACTCAAGGACAAATTTGGTCATAAAAAAGAAAGAAAGAAGGGAAAAAAAAGAAAGAATTCTTGGAAAAACAAAATCTCTGGGTTTGCACCCAGACATAATTAGAATCTATTAATACTGTTTTAAAACTATTGTATGATCAGCATTTGTATGTTGTAAATCACCTTCTAAATCTTACACACAAATGCGATCTTATGTCCCTCAGGGTCTTGGATGTGTCCATACATCCATTTAAAGTGATGGATTTAGGCGCTCTAGTCCCTTAAAACATACACATTTTCAGCCCCGAAGGATTATAATCCCCCTCATGCTCATACGTAAGCATATTTTTACCAGGGTGATTGGCTCAGTATTGATCTCCTGCTGCTTGCCATAAGTGATTTGTCAGTATATGCTGAGACTACCACTCTGAGAAAGAGTGGTAGTCTCGGGTATATGTAATGTGATCCATCTGAACCAGTAGTGTCATCTGGTGATTATAGTGTTCCAGACTTAGCCCACTAGAAATCTAATGAACGATAAATCATGGGATGTACCAGAAATCACATGAATAATAAATCAGGAGATATACCAGCAAATCAAAGAATAATAAAACGGGGATACACCTGAAATCAAATGAAAAATACATCAGGGAATATTTCAGAAGACAAATTAATAATTAATAAGGGATATACTAGAAATCCAATGAATAATGAATGAGGGGATACATACACGTTAAGGGTCAGAGGTAATACATGTGTCTTCTCAAGATCTCGCTCATCATCTGTGTTTAAGTCCATGTCTTCATTCATCTGGTTTAGATACCTTCAACAGCATGAAGAAAAGTACATTAAATGCATATCAAGACACTCCACCAGTTTTCAAAACATGAGGTATGTTAAAACCATTTCTTTGAAGGTGTTACACGTGTGTTCATGTAGGCTCATTGTGAAAACACACAAATTCAAAGTAAAAACTTTTTTTATCTTTTATTTTTAAAGGGATAACCTACATATTTCAAGCATCTTTAAAATTAAATTTTGGGATATTCTGCCATAGGCATGAAATTTAAAATTTGTATTTGCCAGTACAAATGTTTAATATAATTATGTGTTATTGGTTTTAACCTAACTTTGAACTTTGGCATATGTCTAGTTAAACTTGAATGTGGGCATAATACATAACCATTTTTTTTCTTCAGATTTCTGCACTTCTCAGCAGCTAACTGCTTTCTTGAATTAGTTTTTTTTTTCTTTTCATATTCAGATTTGCTTTCCAAATGTACACTTTCAAATATGGAGAAAATTTAACAGTTAATTTGCAGCCTTACAACCTATGACAAGTTATTATCATTATATCACATACCACATGAACAGAGATCTCTCCATTTATTAACCCAGACAGATTAGTCAATCAAGGTGGTTGGTTCAATACATATAATTATATTATCCCCAAAACACACAAAACAATCCACAACTGTTCAGAAATAAATCATATTATAAAATACTTTTTTTTTTTTTTTTTTTTTTTAGCAGAACTCATTGCTCGGGAAAAGACTGAAATCATTGTTCGACAGAACAAGAAACTCGAGTTCCTGGCAAAAGAGGAGTCAGAATCGAGAGTAGCAGACACGGACCATTTTTTTCAATGGACCGGGACTCGCAGGGGAAGCCCATCCCCAGCGCGTTCCTGGGAGCCTCCCGCAGCTGGACGGCACCAAAACAGTCAAACACAACGAGGGAATCCCCCCACCGGGAACCCACCACGCACGCGCAGCAGATCACCACGGCAGGGAAACCGAAACCAGGCACCGAGACACCAACAGTCCAGTCGCCAATCCCCCCCGAGGAGACGTCCAAGACAGCATCAACAAGGTCTCAACTTGTCAGACAGCCAAACGGAGGCACTAACCAACCTTTTGGCGAGCATCTCCAGGAATCAGGGATACAACCAAAGGTCACAATATCGCCACCAACCATACCCGAACAGGGGCAGAGGCGGACGCAACTCCCGTACTTTCAGGGGGCGGCGTTATTAGACGGAGACTATCATGGTTACTCACGTTGTTTGGATTACAAGTTTTGTTCGACTCCGTTACAAGTTTCGTCGTTGAACATTTCGGATTACATTACGAATGTTGCATTTTCTGAACCATTGCTGGATGCTTTATTGGACAAACCCGTATTATCGCCCACTTGGAACGATACACTTTACAACTGTGCTCCTACCATAGACACTCTCCACACACAACCGGACCACACTGGGACCGGAATACCAACCCCAGCAACCTCAACAGGGGTAAGTACAGTCCAGTTAGTACACAATTCTTACCACAAGTGTAGATTTGAGTACATACATCCCCCAGTTTTGAACATGAACAGTTCAAATAATAATGCATGGGACCAAAGTACACAGATACTGATCCCTAACAATTTGGTGGTGAACCTATCTTCTCACACTCCCTCTGAACCACAGAGGAGTGTACTTAGCAAAGGCCTATCCTTTTGCCCCACCCCCCGTGAACCAGACTCTGGGGAAATAGGTTCCGATGTAGACAGGTTTCTTAGACAAGTCAAACTTAGTGCTTTTTTCAACAAAGAAAAAATAGTTCACTTCGACTCAGGTTCAGACAACAATGAAGAAGATCCCCCATCATCTTCCCTAGAGAATAATAGTGACCAGGGAGCCAGTACTTCTGCTCCTTTTGGCCATAAATCCTTCAAAAAAGCTAGCACTTTCACCCCCAGTGATGCTCAGCTCAGTGACCCCAATATCACAGCTTTTTGTAGGACTGTTAAACATGAAATAGCAAAGCATCCCCCCCGAATCCCTGGCTCAGACAACCTGACCAAGGAAGAAAGACTGGGTCTGAAAGAATTAAAAAACAATCCAAACATCACAATCAAACAGGCTGACAAGGGATCAGCCATAGTCATTATGGACACTGAGGATTATATTGCAGAAGCCCACAAACTTCTGCTAAATAGGGATCACTACAGACAAGTAGATGGAAACCTAACATCCACCCATAATGAAAAGGTCAGGGTAGCCCTACAAGAAATGGTAACCAACAAGTCCATCACACAGGAATCTTTTGACTACCTGTATGTAAAAGAACCACGTGTGCCATGCTTTTACATCCTACCGAAAATACATAAAAATATTCTGCCACCCCCAGGCAGACCAATTCTGAGTGCTAATGATTGCCCAACAGAAAAAATCTCTGGGCTTGTGGACTTCTTCCTACGCCCCCTTGTGGAAAAAATCCCGAGCTACATTAAGGATACCAATGACTTTATCAACAAGATAGAGTCATTCCCTCCTCTCCCTGAAGGAACTATCCTAGTCACCCTGGACGTTACCTCATTGTACACAAATATTCCAATCCAGGAAGGTTTACGGACTATTGCACGGACACTGTTACACAACAGAGAGCCAGACGAAAAACCAGCCACACATGACATCATCAACCTCTTGAGACTGGTTTTGTACTGCAATAACTTTGAGTTCAATGGCGTCCATTATCTCCAAACTAGTGGAACCGCCATGGGAACCAGAGTAGCCCCCTCTTATGCAAATTTATTTATGAGTAACTTAGAGGAGAACCATCTCCTAGCCCACCCACTCAAACCACACGTGTGGTTGAGGTTCATTGATGATATTTTTTGCATCTGGACTCATGGAGAAACCACTCTCCAAGAATTCTTATCACACCTCAATTCCTGCCATGACACTATCAAGTTCACTATGGAATTTTCAACTTCGAAAATTCCATATTTGGACACTTTAGTCCAGTTTGGTCCTGACAACAAACTGTACACTTCTTTGTACACCAAACCAACGGACACACATACATACTTGCATTTTAGATCTGCCTACCCTAAACACTGCAAAATTGCAGGACCCTATGGCCAATTACTTAGGGTCAAAAGGATCTGTACAAGAAACGAAGACTTCGAGGACCTGTCACAAAAGATCCTCAGGTACTATGCAGCGAGAGACTACCCCCCGCAGCTGTTGGCCGATACTCTCCAGAAAGTACGAGCTCTGGATAGACAAACTCTGCTACAATCCAGAGCCACACAACAAACACAACCAGAACAAAACCAATTGTTCTTAGTGACCAGGTATCACCCTACAATACCTCCACTGAAGAAAATAATTTTAGACAATTGGGGCACGCTTGAAGCCTCCAAGTATGGTTCAACCTTTAAGGACAAAGAGGTAACCCTAGGGTTTCGACGACCCACCAACCTCAAAGATATATTGGTCAAATCTCGTATCAAATATCCCCCCACCCAACAGATACCCCAGATTTCAGGGGTAGCAGATAGAAATCCCTGCAACACCACAACTTGCAGATACTGCTCTAAAATGGACACGTCAGGTGTAGTCAAAAGCACACAAACAGGACGCACATACAGCACACCACTCGGTGGCTCATGTAAACACAACAACCTGATTTATCTGCTCACATGCCAGACATGTAACAAACAATATGTCGGGCAAACATCGCGCAAATTGATGGACCGACTCCGCGAGCACTTTTATTACATAAATAAAAATGACCGGACACAACCCCTCGGCAGACACTTTGCCAGGACAGATCATAGGGACCTGGACCTCAAGGTTCAGATCCTGGAACACATTAACACGCCACCAAGGCTAAAGAAAACTGAAGCATTTAGGCTCAAAAGAGAATACTTCTGGATACATCAACTTTGCACCATTGAACCATTTGGTCTCAATGTCATGGGAAAATGAACATACTCGCCAAGTATTATGCTAAATTTTTAATTTCTATGTTCATTTTCCCATGCCCCTTCTAAGTATAAACATGGATTTATACTCTCTGACCACTGTAAAAACAGGCACACTGGTATATTATCAACCAGGGATCTCCCACCCAGGTTTTCCATCACCCCTCCACTTCACTGGTAACAAACCCAAGTTACATCCACATGGCAGGGACCCGTGCAACCAGAACTCCACTTGGTTGACAACCACACTTGTACTTATGACGTCATAAGCACAACAGGGAGTAACACGTGCCAATGTTGACATGCTACTCCTCATCACGTCACTTGACGGATGGACCGTTTTTGAACGAGCCGGCCTCTCGGCTGGCGTTGACGCATGCCTATTTTACGTAGCAACGTCAATTGTTATACCTCTCTATAAATACCAGGTGCATTCAGTAGCACGACCAGTTCCTGATGATGGCCCACTAGTGCCGAAACCGGTCGAACTATTTGCTGTTTTCTAACTGCTGTCAGGCCCTTGCCTAGTTCATTTTTCATATTATAAAATACATTGTGATTCCCAGTCCACAGTTTAAAGCAAAGTTCAACTGATTTTGGGCAATTTTGTACATTTTGAGATTAAGGGGACATTTTGGTGGACTATCATATGTCCAAAGTTAGTAAATACTTTCAATGTTAATACAATAGTCAATGGACCATCTTAACCTTTGGATCTTAAGTAGGTAGCTCCTCTAAAATGTCCGTTTCACACAGATGAATCTCTGAATGAGTTTTCTTATTTCAATCAAACAAAAACTGATTTACTCAAACATTCATTAGAGCAAAAATATGTGCGATTTTTTTAAGAACTGATCATTTCTTTTTCAAATGCAGGTCAAAAATGAAGAGTCACACAAACTTTATCAATTTCACAAAAACGACCCTTTTCCAGGTTTTGTATCACTATTGTAAACTAAGATACAGTTTGATATGAAAAATCTCTGACCAGTTTTTTTCTTCAGATACCTGTGTTGACATTATAATAGCACAACTGTGACCATTTTAACTTGAATATTTTTCCAGAAATATCCCCAATTTTTAACTGAAATCTATATTTTTAGTCAGAGCACTCGCCTTTATACAACAACCTTGAATTTTGAGCTCCATATTTAGTGCGGGTAAATTGTGAAAAAGTGTTGTTTAACGAGCATATAGGTTCACAATGCCAGGGATGCTTTTTTCTGTGATACTTGGCCAAAAAGTGACATCACTTTCCAATGTTGGTCATTACATGTACCTTAAGCACTTATCTTTTACAAAGTGATGAAGTCATTTATCAATATAAGTGCTCTGCAAGCGTTTTGTTTACAATTGGAATACAAAGTGTATGGCCTACCTTAGTGCTTTATTATATTTTTTCCTTGCAGTCTCATAATTCTGCTGCTTAAAATGCTCATTTCCTGACTTCTTTATAACCAATGCTGCATCAATTATTTTCTGTTTCTGTGATGCAAAATAAAAATAAATAAATTAAAAAAACAAACAAACAAACAAACAAACAAACAAACAAAAAGAGTAACATACCAACAGTGTAATCAGTCAAAAGCATTTTACAACCAGTAAGTGTGTACAAAGATGACTTATCATATGCTCCTGGGCAAGCTTTTATCATTAGTACATGTACATGATCTTATGATTCAATAAACATTAGGCTTTTGAAATAAAAGTTTACAACTATAGCTTAGCAGAATGATATTATAACATAGTTCCTGTCTACAGTGCCCATCCTAACTCCAGAGAAAACATACTGTTAATTGCTTTATTTTCGCGTTTAAAATTTCACAGTTTTTGTATTTTTGACATTTTCCTGTTACTTTTAATTTCACTATTTTTGGACATAATTCCTATTCATACAATGTTAAAAACTATTTCCATGTGTTTTTTATTTTCACGTTTTTGTGGCATCAACTAAATTAAGAACATCACGAAATTAAAGCAATTTACAGTACCCTAATTAGATGGCATTTTCCTTTTTCAGGTAGGTGGTAGATGTTTAAGGTTACTGCTTTAACATCTGGCCATTTCTTGGTCAAAATATAACTACGGCAGATACATGTAATTAATAATGTGAAGTATTTGGCTGGCATTTTCACTCTTTCAAGCTCAAATCAACTGAAAGTGCCCAGTCTTAAATAGCTGCCTGCTTAAATATATTCACTTAAATTTCATGTTTCATGGAAACCAGTTTTGCTGTAGGAAACACCATAATGGCATATGCCAGGTCAACAGCTTTCCTTGGCACAGACTGGTAGCACTGCTGTCATCCTGTGCCAAGGTAAGCTGTTGATCTGAGTCGTTGTGACCAGGAAATGTTGGAGTGGCCTTGTTAGCACTGGGCACAGTCACATGACAAAGGTCTATCGAGACAGGTATCTTTAGACTTTATGGTTTTATAAATTTGCAAAATAGTTGCTAAAACACTGACTGAAAAAAACAAAACAAACAGAACTGACATCAGTTTTAAAGTTGATATCGTGGGCATCTTGAGGCCAGTTGGGGTAGATGTCTCCACTGTTGTCTATGTCTTCTTTCACACCGTCATCCTCTCCTGGTGCCAGCTCGCCACAAGCATCTATGATACAGTCCTGCAATGATCCAAAGTTTTCATGTCATCTGGGTATTTGCTGCCAAAGCCAAGGTTCTCATCCCTTGTATCATTCTCCCTAGTTCAATTCTGTGCCAGCCAATCAGATTCTGTACCCTAGGCCTCAGGCAGCTGATCTATACTATCCCAGCAGTGCCATCCAATCACAGCCTTTTACACAGAAACATCCTACATGGGGGCCACCCCCTTTTTTACCTGTCAGTCACATCAGTTACAGCTGCCATGTAACAAAAATTTGCAAAACGATGTCTGCCATTTACTGTGACTGTTTTGGGTGGGCTTCGTCTTAACCTATGCAAAAATAAGTGGTAAAAAAATGACAGTATGCTCTGGATTGGGGCTTTCTCCTCAGACATGGTGTCAGGTACATACATCATATGAACCCCTCCATGCTGACACTCGGATGTCTACACTTGTTAATTCAGTCAGTCGTATATAGTCATGGCTGCTGTTATAACAATTTCTTCAGTTCAATTTTCTGCTTGCAGGTTGGAACTAGCTGACCTGTAACTGTAGCTCATGTCCTAAGTATAGCGCAGTAACTATATCTTATAGAGGATGGCCTGTCTCGTCTCCAAAGTAACAAGTGCATGATGATCCAAAGGATTCATGTCCCTGTCCCAATATTTATAAACTGCCACATATAGGACCTATCTATATATCAGTAATTCATACATTGTATATCACAGCAGATTGTTTTGCCAATAATAAAGGTTGAGGTAAATGCTGATAATGATGAAGTAGTTTTTATGGAAAAAAAAAAATGTAGCACTTGATTTCCAAAGAGGTGGTGATATGGGATGTGTTTTAGGAAAGCACTGTGTTTACAGTAAGTATCATTATATGTGAACACTTGCTAGGATATATACTTGCTCATTAATGTAAACTGACAAAAGTAATGAAATGGTCTGCATATGGTAAAGGGAAAACATCAGCATTGATAATATCTATGTATTACGGAGTGGTCTGTCTATATTCAAAACAAAAAGGCCAATAACTTTACATTATAGAGTGGCCTGTCTATATTTAAAGTTAAAAGATCAGTATCCGTGTACATGTATTATAGAGTGGCCTGTCTATATTAAAATTGAAGACCAATATCTCTGCCTAACTGAAAGTGACCTGTCTATATTCAAAATAAAAAAAAGACCATTATATCTGCCTTACTGACAGTGGCCTTTCTACCCTTAACATAAAAAGGACCAAAGTCTCTGCTTTATTGAGACTGGCCTGTCTTTATTCATAATAAAAGACCAATATTTCTGCATTACTGAGAGTGACCTGTCTGTATTCAAAATAAAAAAGACCAATATATCAGCCTTACTGAGAGTGGCATGTCTATCTTTAACATAAAAAGACCAAAGTCTCTGCTTTACAGAAAGTGGCCTGGCTATATCCAAGATCAAAAAGACCAATATCTATGCCTTACTGAGAGTGGCCTGTCTCCTTCAGTCTCCTGGTTCTCCAGTTCTCGGACCACATCCATCCCTTTGAGGACACGACCAAACACAACATGCTTATCATCCAGATGTGCTGTTACTGTGGTAGTGATGAAAAACTGGGAGCCATTTGTGTTGGGCCCGGCATTAGCCATACTAAGTAAACCAGCCTTGTCATGCTGCAAAGAGGAAGGAAACAATATAGAAATATGTAGACCACTTGTAATGATCCATATAGAAGTGAACGACGTGCTTTATGGCGACAATACCTATCACAAGCACCACAACGTCAAATCCTCAAAGCCACAAAATAAATGAAATTCATAACATTTCAGTAGAGTGAAACTTGTTTCGAGAGACCACCCCTAAGGCAGCCGAAAAAGTGGTCGCATAAGGCAGATGGTCTCTCAATGGAGGTAGAATAACATGGGAGAGATAGCGAAAGGGACTTTGCAAATATGGCCTTAAAAGGCAGGTGGTCTTTCACCACAGTGGTCTTTCAAAATAGGTTTCACCGTACTCGTTTATAACAGAAAACATTCCAAGGCGGTTTCTGATATAACAGGGTGGGCACACAGCCCCCACAGAACTACTTTTCCCATTACTTGAGGGGTTAAAATCCCCCAATAAAAAGCCTGTTTCACTATAACAAGGTCAACTCTATGGACCCCACTACCAGTGTGATAACCAAGGAACACATTGAACCCCCCCCCCCCCCTTTTTCTTTCAACACAGAAACATATTAGACATTTTAAAGAACAGGAAATAAATTCATCACAGTGCTAGTAGTTACTACCCTTGACTATTGCACAGTGTCACGTGTGGCAAATTGAATTTGTAGGAGCACGGTCTACCTCTATTGCTGTCACTGCAATGTGGCAGCAAATTCAATCTATATGTATTACACACAGAGGAACTGCAATAAATGTAAATAACAAAATATAAACACAAACCACTTGTAAGGATGACAGGCAGTTGTGGAGGTCACCCCGACCTGTCTTGCTGCAAGAATTGACTGAGTTTGATACGAGAATGCTTCCATGGCAGCCATAAAAAATGTTCAGTCTCGATTTGTTATTTATTGTGTTCCAGTATGGCACATCACGTCACTGATATATGTTACATGGTATTTTTTTTCCCAAGCGTAGCAACACAATAACTGTACATTATGTACACATCAAATTGTCTAAAAATGGTCACATGTGACATTAACACGCACACATAATCAAATGCATACAGCATTTGGTGTCCCTTTGCATTTTAGGAATGTTTCAGCTTCTCTCAACTGGATTTTCGTGCACTGCTGCTCAACTCAGGTGGGTGTATCTACATGCACTTGTCACACTGACTATCTTTTTTTCCCTTCAATTTCCGGACACAAAATAAGTGTTGTTCATTATTTATTGTTTTCTCATGTTTGTGATTTATTTTCATGAAATAGGACCTTGAAGCTCCAAAATACATTTATTTTATACTGTGCTGCCACCTAGAGGACCACGCAGGTACTCTGGATTGTCTGATAGCTTACAAGCTTTCACAATAAATTTGGACACATTGATTATTGCCCACAACCATATCAATATTCAGTAATTAGCGACACAGTTATAGCTGTATCACTTATTTCACACTCTGCTTTGCTTATAAATGATATTGACAGGCAAGTGGCTTATAATCAAAAACAAATAAATCTTTCTGAAGTCCTTCAACAAAATACTAGCATAGGCCGTAAGTTTGTTCGGAATACATATAACCCAGTAACCCCCCCCCCCGCCCACTAATTATTGTTATAATTTAACCGACTACAAGAGATCATGGAAGGTAAGGACACTACACAATGCTAGCCCCACAGACAAGTGACCTCTGTTTGATGGGGACATAAATCATATGTTCTTGCTTACAAACTTTCTTTCTGGAAAATAAGGACAAGTTAAAAATAAAGTGTATACAGTGCTGCCACCCACCAATTTCATACACAGAATATAATTTTTACCTGCACCTGCCTTTGCTTACCTTTAGTTCAAAATTTTCATCTTCAAATTTGGCCCCATATATACTTTCCCCTCCGGTGCCATCCTGGTTTGAGAAATCACCTCCTTGTAGCATAAAGTCTTTTATAACTGTAAGAAAATGAAAAAAAAAAGTGTTATGTGTTACTACATACACGAATACACAAGTATATATTCATTACCATTTCTACATTAATGGCAGATAAGAAAGAGACTGACAGCGTTCCTCCCTTGCTGAACGATGCCAGTGGAACAAGATAACACTGTCACAATTCCCGCAGGTAAAACAGATGTCTTCATGTGATAATTTTGCAATTATTACTCAAAGTTGTGATAGACAGGGACCGCTGGTGCCATTAGCCATTTACACAATTGCTAATGTTTCAATCATTTGGCTAAAGAAATTTGCAAATGGCTTATTTATCTAAACATGTATTATTTAGGTCAAATTCTGCAGTGATTAGGCCAAAAAAAATGTATTTCCCCTAACAGACCAAAATTTTTGGGGTAGGTAGGCAGGCATAATTGTTTTTAAGTCGGACAATTTGGGTGGGTTGGTATGTTTTCTTTGTTAAATATTCCACAATTTGGGGTAGGTAGGTATTTTGAAGGCCTAGATCTGTCCCTTGAAGAGTAACATTAAATGTATAAACATGCATGATACAAAGTGGCTCACGGCAGAAACAAAATATGTAAACCTGATTTTGATTGGGTAAATCTTGTTCTGTGACTGAAGTGTACTGAATCAAATATGCACAAAATGTCATCCCAAAAAACTTTATGCATTTTATTTGATAAACAATATGAACAACTGAATGAATACATTCAGGATCAAAGTGTGCCTATGCCCACTGTACGGCCCTCTCTCATTGTATCACCAGATAAGTTGCATATATATTTGTACACTTTATATACAATGGATCATCTTGCAATGATACAATAGACACAATACAAGAAAATAAAAAAATCAACGACACCTTGTGATAATTGAGGCAAAAAAAATAAGTGTTTAGTTACCCAATCTACCTGGGGAAAAAACACAACCAACTCTTACCTCATTTTTTGTATGGACGTGAAAAAGTTTTTTAAAAAATGTTTTATGCACCTAAAAACATGAAATTACGCAAATTACAATGAAAAGCCACCAAAATTACAATGAAAATCCAGTGGAAATATCGTGTCCAAAAAAGTGCCAACCTACTACCTAGATTTTTCCGGCTGGTAACAGAAAACAAACTTTTTTGTTTGGCCTTAGGAGGAGGAATGTAATGTCCTTTAACTACCATAGTAACAGGTGGGAACGGACACCCAAGATAACACAAGAAAACACCCCAACACCAACAGCTATTCTGAATGTCACCAAATGAAGAACAAATTGAAATGAAACTGTAAAATATTCACCTTGGGTCAAATGTAAGAACACACAGAGAAGCCCCACACACAGGTACATGTGCTTTCCAATTGTATGTACACCTGGGTCAGGCAGGAAAGGTCTTACTTAGCTTGGGTGTGCATGTACATGTACATATATATGGGTAAGGATTGATAAATATATAAATGAAAATCACTACACTGTATATATGCATGACAAAAATGATCATGTCTCCGCACCCTTTGGAGAGAAGTTCATGCTACAAAACCCATCCGTAAAGAACACATAGAACAGGCACAATAGAACTTTTACTTCAATCTCCATATTATGTTTTGTCTAATCAAACTGCCAAAGAACACATCACAACATAACAGAGCACATCAGAATACACACTGTAACATTAGTTACAAGTGTTACACCCTGAAGCATGTCCTACCAGCCCTTAGACCAGTCTCTAATGAGCTTCGTTTGAAGAAAAACCAGCCCGACTAGAGTGCAAACCATCAGCCTTGTCCTGTTTTGCCTCAATCTACTATGGTAAAGTTGCAATTACTGTGAAGTACACACAGGTGGAATGGCAAACATAACTTAATATAGAGCTACTTTTTTTTACAGAAGAAAGTTTATTGAATTGAGGCCAATAGTATACCTTGGTAGAATTGAGACACTGTCACTAATTGTTAATGGCAGGGCCACCAGTCAAATAAATCAAGGTCAAGTGGAGCCTGGTGCCTGGACATGTTTCTGTGCAATTTCAAAGCATTTTGAATACTGGTTTAGAAAAAAAAAAAAAGCATTTTTATACTTTTCAAACCAAGGAGTCTAAATTTAGACTCTTTGTTCTAACAGAGCAAAACAAAAAACCACTTTGAATTAAAGATCATAGGATGCATGACCTGTCAACAAGTCTGGGAGACACCCACCCAAAGTACATGAGCCACCATGTTTTGAAGAATATCTGTCGAACACTTTGTAAAAGAAGTACAATGTATTTCAATAAACAAGTGATTCATGGACATACAGTACAGCAAATGAAGACAAGTTCAGCTGTACTGTATTACTGTAGTACATTTATTTTGTCTTTTTTTCACATTGGTTTCTTGTGTGCGCAAGAAAAAAATACAAGCTACCCCCTCATGTATATTTTCATGCTTCCTGGTGATTTTAACAACCATATTTATGCATGTATATTTTTATTTTTAATTAGCACCAAAAATGCAAAAGTGTCCATGAAAAGAAGGGTGGAATTTCAAAATTGTGATGTTCAGGAGTGAATAAAATTTGTTTCCCAAGACAGGATTCATGCTGTCATACTCTCTTCATGGTCACCTTTGTACTGATTATTTTATCTTTTTTAAAATTGTTTTGTTGTTGTTTTTGGAGGAGGGAGGGGAGTGGTGCAGGGAGAGGAGGGAGGTAAAATAAAATTGTCTCCAAGAAAAATAACTAACCTGGTTACCACGGTTACGGAGAGTAACATTCTGGTTTTTTCACAAAATGACCCATATCAGTGGCTAACACAGGCACCTCCACATGGAGTCATCTAAAGGAAAATTTATGTAGTAAAAGTGGAACATGGTGGGAAAATGATACTACATGTATGCTTCCTGACTGAAACAATTAAAAATAGCAGCCTAGTCATGCTAGTATTCTGTCATTATAAACAAGGATTTCAGTGTGCAAGTTTTATTTTAAGCCGGTAAAAGAAGTGCCACCTTCCCCTGCGCCGGTAAAAGAAGTGCCACCTTCCCCTGCGTAAGTGCACTAGGTGATGCTGCTGCTGACACAATGGGGTAGAGGCTACAATAGCAAGTTGGACTGGATAAAAAAGGCATGGTAATTGTCCAAAATTACTAATTCTCTACAGTTGAAATTGATGTATCACTTGGTAATCGGTCACCTTGATGTCCATTAATAAAAAAAAAAAAAAAAAAAAAGGAAGACACTTACTTCTGTGGAATGGTACTCCTTTATAATGCAGTGGTTTGCCTGTGGTGTCCCCATCTCCCTTCTCTCCTGTACATAAAGCTCGAAAGTTCTCTGCTGTCTTTGGAACAACATCTTTGAAAAGTTCAAACACTATTCTGCCGACTGAAAAATAGCAAAGAAACAACAGGTGAACAGCAAATAGATGCATCCCAGACCCGCATATCCTCATGGTGACAAAATTTTTGTGATAATTTTGGACATACATTTTAAGATTCAAAATGTCTTTTTCTCAGTTGAATCCATTCAGCTAGGATCACATGCATATGCCGTTGATGGTCATGTATCAGCAACTCATGGTTAATGTGGCAATTCCAATCACAGTTTCAGGTTATTAAGTTATTCAAATTCACACAGGGGAAAAAGCATCAAGAATACAAAACAATGAAAGGAAAATGTAAAAGGAAAAAATAAAATGAAAGTAAGAAAATGAAAAAAAAAAAAAAAAAGACAAAGAGAAAATGCAATAATGTATAAAAGACAAAGCATGAAAGAAAGTGACATATAAAAAGTATGGAAAAGTTTGTCATGACAGAGGTGAAACTGGGCATGCTCAGTAGGATGCTTCCTTTTTATTTACTTCTTACTGTGACAGATGGGACCACATCAAAAAGCATTGTTGAGAAATGGTTGTGCCTCCCATATACTTATGTTTTCAAGATAATGTGGGACTTTAAGTTTCAATTTGAGAAAAAAAAAAATGGAACATTTATGACACTTTATAACAATAATCACATTTGATAAACTAGGATTAACTCAAATATTTGAAGGTACAAATGATTGAAAATCAACCATAAATAAAAGCTGACAGAACATTTTATTGAATATTTAAGATTAATAAATACCAGCCAGAAACATACAAGACACAAATAGCAAAATTATGCTATGAACTAGAAAACACTAAAACTATGGCCACTGTCATTGTGACAGATGGGAAATTTTTACAGATTTTCATCTTTCAAGCCCCACATAATCCAAAATCAGAAGAGCTATATTATCTGTTTATAATATATGCTCTTGCTCTCAAATACCATGGTTCCAATAAAAATGTGATGGATGGGACATAAATGTGAATTAGCTTTAATGCTGCTTTTGAAAATAATTTTTGTAATTGGTACAATTTTTATATCTCAAATACAGTCTCTGCAACTACCAGTGTTAAGTTCATCCTAGACAGCCAATGATCCACAGTAATTGTTTAAACATGGGTTATAAAGTATTTTACGGATCAAAAATGTGACAGATGGGACAATTTTCTTGAGTGGACTATTACCACACTTTCATTAGTATATGGTGGTTGTAATATGTTGTGTTTCTCCCTCATTGAAACCTGGACAAACGGGAAAAAAAGGACTATCCATGTAACAAACTAAATAAAACCTTTATTTTTGTGACAGATGGGACATTAAAATAACATGAATATGACTAAGGTTCATAAACTTATATAATATCACAGCACTTAAGCACCACATTTTAATAGCTGGTGGAAGAGTACAAAATACAGACTGATACTCAGATCTTCATTTGTTCTTTACAGTTACACTGCTGTTTGCAACTCTTTCTCGAACTGGTGATTAAATTCATCCAAACAAGTAAGTTAAACCCATCAATACACAATTTTTGCACATGTAGAGAAAATGTAAATCTAGAAGTTATCCCCCAAAACTGTATACATGTAGTTTCTGAAAGCTGAATTTGTACACTTGCAAGATATATGTACTCTACATTCTCAATAGTTAGCTCAGTCACATTTTTGTCCATTTTACTGTGGAAATGGCCAATAGTGAACTAATTTTCTAGTGCAACAACCTACAATTTTTTTTTTTAATCTTTTAAAGTTAACACAATTATTCTATATGCACATGAACTTCATGTGGGATTTCTCTGCCGCTGGCTCTGCTAGAGTCAAGCCATTATACAAAAAGAATGACAAGTTGGAGGCCGGGAACTATAGACCTGTAAGTATTTTAACTGCTGTCTCCAAAATCATGGAGAGAGCAGTTTATACACAACTGGAGTCCCACCTAACCAACAACAATTTATTGTATGATTATCAGTCAGGTTTTAGAGGCACCTACTCAAAGGGCACCTGTCTTATCTATCTCACTGACTATATCTGCTCAGAATTTTCAAAAGGAAATTATGTAGGCATGGTCCTACTACATTTACAGAAAGCTTTTGACATGGTAGACCATAACATCTTGTGTCAAAAACTAAATAACATGGGTGTTGAGTCTACAGAATGGTTTCAATCCTATTTAAATTCACGTAAAGAAAAAGTATCAGTCGAAGCAGTTGAATGGATGCCTCTGCCTATTACTTGCGGTGTTCCCCAAGGAAGTATCCAGGGCCCGCTCCTCTTCCTGTGTCGCATGAACGATATGCCTATCAATGTCAACTGTAAGCTGCTATTGTATGCTGATGATAGCGCTTTCCTTGTTTCTGGAAAATACCCTTTTGCAATAGCACAGAACTTAACTCTTGCTATTAATGGCTCACTGATTACAAATTGTCTCTCCACCTGGGGAAAACTGAGTCTATGCTGTTGGGTTCCAAAGGTACACTGAAAAAAGCTCAAAACTTCTGTGTCTCCTGCAATGACGTCAACATCAAAAATACCAAATCAGTAACTTATTTAGGCTCTATTTTGGATGATACTCTTTCAGGCGAACCTATGGTTAGCAACATAATCAAATTTTCAACTAAAATTCCTATACAGATATGCCCCACACTAAGTAAACAGGCTAGAAAAATTTTAATAACTTTATCATTTTTTCATACCAAGAAAGATATATTTTATTTAAAGTATTAATTTTTAATGTACACATTTATATTCCTATACAAGGGACCCCAATGGAAAGAAGCAAGGATTTGTATCCAGTTTTCTGGGGGCTATCCTGGTGCTGGTCAATTTCATAATTTATTTAAGAGTAACTCATTTGTATCGTGTATTTTATGTACCCTGTGCCGCAATGTTCTTTATGTGACAACATTATATGTATATTTTATTTATTTTAACGCGACATTGTCTTGTGTATTGTGGATAACTACCTCTTGCGTTCTTTTTAGTTATGTTACACTGTGATATTACTTTTGATTTTATTTCGAGGTATTATGATTTTATGTAACCTGGCTTGCACCAAATCAAATCAAATCAGTCATCAATGGACAATGACAATGATGTTTCAAAATCGTATTTTGGTCTTGGACTTTGTCAGAATGCTCAATCATGGAACCATATAAATTATAATTGCGTCAGGAGCTTCGTCATGTTTCTAGATGTCTCTGGAACAGTCTACAAATATGAAAACCAATCATACAATTATTGCGTCAGGTACACCTTGTAGTGTTTGTCGATGACACGATGTTTCTGGAATAGTCTCCAAACACGAAAACCACTCATACTATTTTGAATGGAGGTGGCGGGAATACACGTGCCGACACGCAAAAAAGAAGGATATGAGATTATCTCGCGTTGATGATCTAGAAAATTGGTAACTCTTGGTTCTTTATGTTGCATTCTTGCTGTAGTATTCTTTGTCAATTGCACTTTTTGTATACTTACTTTCTTCTCCATCAATTTTCACATCAAAGTATACACGAGGATTCCCTTCTTTAGCTTCCATTTTGACGGAAAGTGAAAACGAGGCTGATGACGTCACGGGATTCCTTTAAATTGAAGGTGTGTTCTGATTTCTGACGTCATTTTCACCTGATACAAGAAGATGGAGTTTCCTGATTTAGGAAAACATTGCTCGGAAAAAACATGCAAGCAGCTAGGTAAGGTTTTATATACGGACAAAGAAATGATAGATCGTTGAAAAAAAGATTGCTACACGTTTTAGATCACTAAAACTTGAATATCCGTGTTGAAATGGTCATGTCAGAACAAAAACCCATATTATCGCCCAGAGTCCTCTGTGACACATCAAATTTCAATGTTGTCAACAAACACAGCTGTCCGAGGAGAATTTTATCTGTAAAACATAACATAAGATTATCTAAAATGAACAACAATTCTTTATTGGGACAGATGCCATATCATTTACCATACAGGACCGATATGGCAAATAATTTGCAAAAATGATGTTGATTGTTTAATGTTGACTTTGTTGTCAATACTACAGTAGTCATTTTTATTGACATAAGTAAGAACAGGTCAGTACTGACCTATATGTCATTCTACAGTTTGATCAAGATCAATGTTGAGTTCCTATCGTTTTCCATTTATAAAACGCCATAATGAAAATATCCTAAAAATGTTTCTGTCGCGGCCCGCTTTTTTGCCACAGTTCTGTACGGGACAGATGGCGTAAAACAAAGGTAACTGTAAAGAAGGGATAGTAACTCCAGTTCTCCCTTGCCATAAAGTTTGGAATATATTTTTTGGCTTTAACATACTGTGCCCTGCAGAAGATCAGAGCCTGTACCCTATAATAATAATAATAATAATAATGATAATGATAATGACGGGACAGATGGCGTAAAACAAAGGTAACTGTAAAGAAGGGATAGTAACTCCAGTTCTCCCTTGCCATAAAGTTTGGAATATATTTTTTGGCTTTAACATACTGTGCCCTGCAGAAGATCAGAGCCTGTACCCTATAATAATAATAATAATAATAATGATAATGATAATGATAATAATAATAATAATAATAATAATGATATTTTATTAAACCTCCAGGCTTGGAGAAATAAAAGTACATAGATATCAATATACATCGAGATCATTATACATATATATATTCATAATATAATCAAAGTGATGTTTTTTTTTAAAGAGATATGAGATCACTAAAACACCACTAAAACATCTTGTCAGTAGCACAGTGAGGATATGTTCCTCTGACCATGGTTTAATGAAATTTTCATGAGCTGTTAAGTATTTAAGTGAATCAATAATACCGTCTTCTTGGGCCATAGTAGAGTTCATACACTTTTTGAAATTAGTGAAGATTACCCTGGTGGGTGAAAGACCTAAACTCATTACTCTGTCAACAAGGGAACCCTTTGTGACCGTGCCATATAAAGCATACCGGGCAATCATGAACGAATAGAAGGAAACGAGTGGCGACTTGACCTTAAAAATACGATTAAGTAGTGAAACTGTCTGATTCGATACTAAGTCTGAAATACTGGGCACACCGAGGGCTTTCAAGAGTGAATACCAAGGAAACGCTTTACCAGGGTTCCCTGTGTAGATTCAAGCTGGTGGTAGCAGTCATTAGTCACATTTAAAGTTTCCAGGCCATAGGACATTACTGGAGCACACGTTGTCTTCCACAGATGAGCCTTGACATCCGTGGCGAGACCTGGATATGACAAACCAACATTTCCTAATCTGTAGTAACTTTGTCTGCACAATTTAGCTCTATTTTCAACATGCATGCGGGCGCTACGTGACCTGCCGTGCGCAAACTGCACACCGAGAATATCTATTACATCACATACTTGTAATTGTGTGCTTTCAAGGAACCAGCGAGGATTAGATACAAATACATCTGGGCCCATAACCAGACATTTGGATTTGCTTGGGTTAAAGTTGAAGTGCCAATTCTTAGCATACTGTACACAAGTGTCAATACACCTCTGCAGACCTGTAGCTGTTGAGCTAAACAGAGTTACATCATCAGCATATGCAAATGCATTATAATGATCCTCACCGATACAGACACCATTATATTGAGAAGATACAATATGTAGCATGTCATCAATAAATATATCAAAGAGGTGTGGTGAGAGGATGCTGCCTTGACGGACACCTCTGGTTACTGGGAAGGACGGGCTTACGTCACCATTCCATCTCACCCAGGCGTGTGTAGATTTATACCATTTATACAAAAATCTCCAGTGATATGAAGGGAGAGTGTGGGATATGGGAATAGTTTTGTGTGGTTATAAGGAACAGTTCTGTGGTGCTTGCTTTGGGAATGGTTCTGAATGTTGCCAATGATGAATTGATGGTGTACATGTAGTTGTAATGTAAGGTGTGAGAAGACATCAGAATTCCCATTCATTTACAGATGCAGTCATATACCCTATACCTGTATACAGTTCCCCCAGTTACAAATCAGTGTTGTTGTCTTCATCCTGGTCATCATCATGATTTTGTAACAACCACCTCAGTCACAGATTTACGAGTGGAAACAAATTAAACTTGGCATAACCATGGACCTATTAACAAGGTAATAGGTCCATGCACAGACTTATGGATTTACTAGGAAAGACCATTAATTTCTTAGAATATTTATTCTGGCTTTCAATTTGGTTTCTTGAGGATGGATCTGGGAGCTATTCACACCAATTCGCTAATCACCAACATGCTCTGAAAGTACTGGTCAGTTGCTAACTTTTGCACTTTTTCATTCCCTGTCCACCCAGTCAGTCAGGTTCATGTTTTATTCAAACAGGCATTTGACAATTAGAAAAAAGTGGTGGTGTGAACATGATCTTATCATCATTTGCTGTTACATGTACTTCATATAAATAAATGTGGTTTTCAGTTGTGTATTCTTCTATTCTCTGTTCAAATCCACGTGGGATGTGGGAATAGTTTTGTGTGGTTATCAAGGAACAGTTCTGTGGTGCTTGCTTTAGGAATGGTTCTGAATGTTGCCAATGATGAATTGATGGTGTACATGTAGTTGTAATGTAAGGTGTGAGAAGACATCAGAATTCCCATTCATTTACAGATGCAGTCATATAAAAAATTTCCCATCACTATGACTTTTGTCATGCCATCTTTAATTTAATAATTAGCCAATGTTGTAAAACATCATTCTGCATGAAAAAATGCTGGAACAGGGATGGATGAATGGAATGAGTAACCAAGGCAAAGGGAATGGTGTTCAATCTCAAAATTAATTGTAGCCAAAAAGTTAATTAGGAATGATAAGGAAAGGAGTTTTGTTGCTCTTACAGAATGATGAAAAATCATATCTAATTTTGTTATGATTGTGGAAATATTCCAAAACTTGAAGTAAATTGATGCATACCCAAAAGAAGGGTCAGAACAGAATCAATAAAACAGAGTGCAGCCCGTCTAATATATGCATTGCCCTCCACAGGGCCCAAGATACTGTTTCATGTTCTGTCATATTGACGCACATTCCTTATGACTCCTTAATCTTTGAAAATACAAAACCATTCCTTCTAAAGCTTCCCCATATGCCAGTGTTTTATGCTAACAACTTCTTTTTAGTGAGAGTTACTCAATTAAACCAACTATGTAGGACTTTTCCAGCAGACCTTGCAGAAAAGGACTATCCCTCATTTTCATATCAGCACTGGCAGGTGTAAATGAGCAAAATGGCATCCTAGCAACAGAATTATGATGAATAATGCAATTGCTAGCAGTAATCCATCCAAGATTACAGAACATGTATTTCAAAAATTTATAAAAACTACACTGATGCAATAAAGTTCCTGATAATAACAGGTACCAAGTAAATAAAGGGCTTGGGAATCTTTCATGGATTACCAGTAACTGATGAAGTTATACACAGCAGTGGGCCTCTCTATCAGTGTCCAAATATAGCTTCATTGGTTGATTTAGTTACTGGCATGACTTATAATCAGTGTACAAAATATATATACATGTATATACAGCAGTTCAATGTGTAGTGGAGCATGATACAATAACTAGATAGCAGCTTGCCTGTCACAATATTATTACTAGTATTATTATTGTTGAGCATTAGATGTGTCAAATATCATCTGATCATGAAGCAGTTTGTACTAGCAGGCCCATTAAAAATTTTTTGTTTTTTTGTTTTTGTTTTTGTTTTCTGTGTATGTTTTATGTTTTGGTTAAGACTGGACAAAATGAAAAGTGAAGTTTGTCCTCTAATAAACTGATAAAAAAAAGAACTATTGGTTCATAGTTA
Source organism: Hermodice carunculata (assembly GCA_964020975.1). Taxonomy (NCBI): domain Eukaryota; kingdom Metazoa; phylum Annelida; class Polychaeta; order Eunicida; family Amphinomidae; genus Hermodice; species Hermodice carunculata. Next base: position 49,874 of record CAXHWN010001161.1, read on the forward strand.
CACACCTAAAAGGGTGGCTGCTCACATTTGAATAATGTAGATTTTGACAGATGTAGTAGGAGTCTGATTAAGATGTCTCATATTTTGCCAGTGTCTTCTTATCATAGAATGGCTTCCAATTTGTTTTAACAATGACATGGTGTGTAATAACAGTTTTCCTAATGAATTGAACATAGTTTTGCACATTCGTCTGTACCTCCAGTCTCCACTTCAGAATTTTGGTGACAGCAAATGGGCAAGCATGTAGTTTTTATGCAGTCTTCTCATAGTTTATGGTAAACCTATTGTATGTTTACCTGTTTGTGTACATGCCAGTCAGTTCAGTTGGGTATTTGTTTCACTCTGTCATTTATTTTGGTCAAAAAGAAACAAAACAAAACAGTAAAGTGTTGCAAATGATTTATTGTGTAGTGGATCCCTTCCAAGATTTTGCACCCTGTTTTAAAGATATGATGTATGTATAATGATACAAGGGGAAATCTGAAAGGAATTGAGATGTCATATGCTGACAACATGATATTTGTCTCCTGTGTGTGGAATACAAAATACCAATGGGTTGGGAGAATGCTTCATGCTGTGTCCCTACCACAAAAGGTACCCATGATGTCAGACATACATGTATGAGTTCATTTCCAAATCCAAATATTTATTGACATTTTTTATGCATGACTTATAATTCATAATATTAGATGGAGAGCTGCGTGAGCCTCTGTCCAGTTTTGATGAATGTGATCCACAGCCAAGATTTTAATTCATACAATCAAGAAAAAGCTCACACACTTTTATGATTGCTCCAAAAGGTCATATATTAAAATGAAATTTTTGATAAATTAAAACACCCCTTTATGTCATTTGTGAAATGTTTGTATGCATTCAAAACATATCAAGGAAGGGTTTTGTTTCTGGTCTGTGACTCTGCTAGTTATGTAACAATGTAGGATTTCAATTTGGAATCTTTTTCTCAGGGTTTAAGTTTCAATTTGAATTTTGCTGTTTTCTCCATATATTTGTGCCTATACTACATGTGGTTCATATTCGTTCTCTTATTCTTGTTGTTAAAAAACAAGAACATATGATACACTATTCATTTATGTTTTTGGTAGTATTTCACACTCAGCTTTGAATTTAACTGGGTTCAGCGGGTTGATGACCTCACCAAATATAAGACAAGCAGTGACCATCACAAAAATGCATGCCCGGACTGTGAAACATGCTTTATGGTTTGTGACTAAAACAGGGCAAGTGGCCGCTGTGGCTAATGATATTTGAAGATTAACGTTCGACTAGTTTCGTTGCGACCTGCAACTCATCAGGAACTGTTGGGAACACTGTGAGCGGCCTATATTTATACCTTAGGGTAACAGATCCATAGCTACATATGCACGTGTATTGTGATAGCATAGCTGCAGATTCCTAATGGATGAAAAAATTGGTTTCCACGGTAGGATTTGATTCAAGGAATTTTGAATCTGCTGGGTTTTCATTGGTTGAAAACCTAGGCTTGACACCACTGGGTCAGTGGGTTCAAACTTGGATTTGGGCTTGAATGGTCACTGTAAACATATTACAGTAGGGGCCCTGAATAGGGGCTAAGGAATGTGTGAAGGCACATTTCCAGAAGTGGATTCCAGTGTTTCCAAATGATTGCCACTTGTGTGGCAATGAGAGTGTACATAATATTATGGGGAGGGGAGCTCTGACAACAAAAATTTAGCATAAGACTGAGCGATTGAGCTCATTTCCCCTTTATGGTTTGTGGTTGATGATCTGTTTATCAGTTCATTTGGCTGTTGAAGTTTAATTTTCAAAATTTTTTAATCGAATGTGATAATATAGATCAATTAACATGATTAAGGTAAAGGTTCAGACAGAGACAGTGACTGGATTGGCTGCAGAGCACAGAGAGATTAGATTGAGCTGGGTTTTTTTAGCACTGACGACCAAAGGTGGCGGAGTTGATACGATCGGTCATTGGCTGTCTGTCCATGTGTCATTTTATCCATCCATCTGCCAACTTTTTGCTAGTGAATGTGGTACAGTCCACGGTTTTGAAGTTAATCCCATAACTTTTAGGACTTCCAAAGTGTATTAAAATCTAGGTCGACTTGAATATTGGTGGTGCCACCACCAGCATTATCATTATGTAATATGTGGGTCAAAATGTAAAAATCTTGTGACCGCTTCAGTATCCTTAATTTTGTTAGATCATGATGAATTTAAGGGAGATTGAGGAGGTCAAAAAGTCGGTTGCATGTGATACTGGTGGTGCCACATGTACTCAGATGGAAATTGTGAGTCAAAATGTGTTGAAAAATATAAA
>CAXHWN010001161.1:52393-82393 GCA_964020975.1 Hermodice carunculata
ATTCCATATATGTCAAAAACTACCTGAATTAGATGTGCCCAATGTATAAGATATATAAATAATGTCCATTGCTAATATGTTATACTACATTGATTATTTTTAACTATTTTTATTTGGTCGCCAGGCCTGAAGAGTTGAACAAGATGATTTTGTAATGGCAGGATGTAGATTGGACCTAAATGACAGAGCCCCCCCCCCCCCTCCCCAACATAATGAAAAGTACCCATGTCAAATCTGATTTCTTTTCCAGATTTTCTTCCGATGAAATGTGATGCGTGCTCCAAAATATTTTGGTGAGTAAATGATGATAAATATTTCACATGGATAGTATATTATATTTTTTTGTTTGTTTTTGTTTTTGGCGGAGGGGGGGGGGGGGAGGTGCTGTGTGAGGAAGAAAAAAAAAGAAAAAAATATATAATTACTGAGAAAGAATGTGCAGTGTCTATCTTAGAATATGTATCACAACTTTAAATTTAATTTTAACACAATGCTTTTGGAACATGTCAAGAAACCTTGGGGTGGCTTTAGTTCTCGTGTATATGCTATTAATTTTTTTCCTTCTATATATATGTATTAGCTAACATTGTGTTGTCCGTGCAGCGGTATCAGGGCTCACCCTTTCACATATACATTAGTCCAGGACCAACAGAATCCCAGTTAGAACAAGCAAAAATTTCAACATTGTACATTTACAGCCTGTATATGTTTTGATTCCGTACCTACATGTATTAACACTTTGATTTCTGTTCTGTTGTTAGCAAGGACCACATACTATATCAGCAACATACATGTCCTGAGTCTTACAAGAAGGTGAGCATCGACAAGTTACAATGATAATCATTATTTTTAACCAGAGGCTACACGTACATGTGGCACAGTAAAACCTGTTTTGAGAGACCATCTGCCTTTTCAGACCATTTTACTCTGTCCCTTTTGCCATCTTTCCCGTGTTATTGCTCCTTTATTGAGAGATCACCTGTCTTATGTGACCTAGTTTTGATTGGTCCTAGGGGTGGTCTCTCAAAACAGGTTTTTCTGTATATATAAGGTACCATACTATTACATTTGGGTTGTATAATTTAGAATAGGAAAGGCTGGGTGTGGCACTGGTATTTTTGCAGAGCATAATTTCAGTTTTTCTACATGGTCTTACTGTATTTAAATGTAAATTATAGCCACACACACTCGCAATAGAAATTAGTCAGAATACAACGTGTGAAACTTGTCATACCTGTCGGTAAATACAAGATTTTGAGCACAGTAGCAAGTAAACTGAAAAAGAAAAAAAGACAGAGGCTAGTGTATGGCTTAAAGTTGTTGTATGTCTCTTTAATCTATTGCCCAGATTAGATAATGCATGCTGACCTGAATTATTATACAGTGTAATGATTTCAGATTAATGTTTATCACAAAAGACCTTTTTTCAAGTGACAGCCCTGTAGTTCAAAAGGGAAAAACAGTGATCTGCCATGTGCAGTAGTCAGTTGTTTTGTTTGGCATAATGCTGCCAAAGAGCATTGAATTTGAAGAATGCTGTTGACTCAGTTGACAGTCTAGCGCAGAAAGGGTTCAGTCTTTTGCCACAACTTTGAGATGTTGCCACCAGTCAACTGTAAATCTGATTAGTATTCCACAATAATATTTAGTAATAATTGAAATTGTAAAGATTCAGTGCCATTTTAATGCTTAAGGATGTCACATGTGCATGTAATTCGGTATTTTTGTGTCTTGTGCTCAATGTGAGAAAGACCTAAAGTTTTGATTTTATAATGAGTTTAAATTTGTACTGACCACAGGATAATCAGGTTCCGGTATGTCCCTTGTGCAACACACCGGTGACGGTGAAAAGAGGGGAAGCACCAGACATCAAAGTAGGACAGCATATGGACAATGATTGCAAGTCCAGCAAGAAAAAGGTTTGGTATTAAATTTTAGTGCTTGCTAAATTTTTACAATTGCTAGGTTGAAGACTCATTGTTCACACCAAAACACAGGTAGTCTGGAGACTACTAAGGGAATAATTTCAATTTTGCTGCATGCTCTATCAGGTCAGATGTCACTGTACCTTAGACAGGGAGGCATGTCAAACGCTTGGCTAAGTTTGAGCATGTCGAGTGTTATAAATGTACAGATATTTGCCAATTGGACACAAAGTTCATCCTGCATCCATGTTTGTCTGTCATTTCTTCACAAAATTGGCAAATTTTCTAGATTTGACATTCAGTCACTGTCTCGCTCTATTGTATTTGTGTCTTTTTTGTCCAGAACCACTTCCTAGTAGTCATTACCCTATTCCGCAGTCCAAACTCTTTATTCTCCATAAGCTAACCTGTCCCTGTCTAACGTATATACATAGAAGTACTATTGTCCATATTGCACACTTTCCTCTGTAAAATTTTGACATAAGCTGTATTAGCCCAAATAATAAATTAAAGGGTCTTCAGCGGGTAACCACTCAACATGTTTTGGAGCCTTTTACCCGTACTCCGCATCTGTCAAACATTTTGTCTAGTATGTTTTGTAGTGATAAGATTACAATTAGCATCAAAGGATCATAATTATTTTGTAGGTTTTAGTTACACAGGAGCATTTAATTTCTCCAATTCACACAAGGACAGTATTTAAAACAAAGCCCTCACAGCATGACAAGGAAAATCTTAAGAGATGTGTCCTTCTATATTATGTTTTTTGTCTTTAAGATTTTAAATTGAAAGCAAAATACATGCTAATGATGTTCATTTTGTATGAACCAGTTAAAATTTGTCAAATTGCTTTCTTGTGTATTCAAGATTGTTATCTAGAATGAGACAAAATATTTTACGACTTTTTCCAGATATATACCAATAGATGTTCTGCAAAAGGCTGTAAGCAAAAAGAGGTAAGAAAAATGAGACTTTTCCCCATTTTTTATTTAAAAAAATTTTTGAAGCAAGCACTGGTTTCTGATCGTGGCAAATTTATTGGTCAGACATACATATATATAAATATGGCTCATAACCTGGTTAAGGATGTGTGGAAATTTAATAGTACAGTGAAAACTCGTTATAATGACACCATCTGTTCCCGAAGAAATGTGTCAGATAACTGAATATGTCAGACAATTGAGTCAAATAACAAAGAAAATAAACCCTTTTCCTTTCAAATTTGTGTCATTATATTGAATATGTCTGATATCTGAGTGTCGTTATAATGAGGTTTCACTGTATATTGCCTTTTCATTCATCAACATGATATTCCATATTGTTTCCTGTTTCCCTTGTCTGTGTCGATGATATAAGAGGGGAGATCAAATCATGAAACTGTATTCCTTTTGTTTTTACAGTTAATTCCTTTCAACTGTGAGAAATGCCGCCAAAATTTTTGTATCAAACATCGTCTAGAGCAAGACCATCAGTGCAAAGGTTTCGAAGGCACTGGCCAAAGTATTTCCAATGCTGGGTGAGTATTACATGTGCTCATCGTCCATGTTTAGGACCTTTTATCCTCTAGAACATTGAGAGATGCCCACTGTTTTCCACTGAAATTAAGAGAAAGAAGCTATCGAAGTGGACATGTTAACTTATATCCATTATTTTACATATAAACTGGAGAATGATGATGCTTGTATTTTACAAATGTTCAGACAGAAGATATGTACATAATTATTGAAAACCAGAGTACAACCAACCAAGTCTACGAGTGTGGTTTATGCATAGGGGGGCCTCCCCTGGACAGGTTTCACCTTCTTGGGGCCTCCTTAGGGGGTAAGGGGGGCTTGGTGTCACATTTGTTTCTTCTAGATTACATTGAAAATAAGGTGCTGATATTTTGCAAGGAATATATGATGTCGTAGATACCTGATGATGTCAACCGTCCCTGTGCATATGTATAGCATGTGTACATATATGGTACTTACCTGGAAAATACTTGAAAATGTTAAAGTTAATTTCTCTCATTGTCAGCAGACGAATTTGTTATAAATAATGCACAAGGCTGTTTCTCATTAATGTACATGTGCAGGAGCACACTGAAATATTAATGTCCTTCAGAAAACTGAAATATTAATGTCATTCAGCATTTCTACCTGTCAATAGGGCTTGCCTTAATGTTAAGCCCTTGTAAGGCCATTTTTGATATAATCCAGGGGACTCTTGCTCACAGGCCCGCCCACTGCCCTGTACATTAGCACAAATGCTTGGCTGACTGAAAGTTACAAGTGCCTGTGCTATATATGCCATAATGGAATTGCGCTGTATTTGTTTCAGGGCTGCTGCATTATCCAGGCTTCAGTCAAATGGACCCAAGGCAGTGCCACCCAAAAAATCTACCACACAACACAACCCTAAACAGACTCCACTGTCCTCTATGGGCAGAGACTTAGACAGGTATGTAAACAATCATACAGAGTGGTCTCTCAAAGAAGGTTTTTCTCTTGCATTGCCCGCCCAGCAACTAGCCATTGACTAGCCATTACTTTGTATTGCCAGTTAATTTTGATTTGAACACGATTGATGTACACTTGATAAACGCCATTCAATGTTGCAGTCTTGAAATATGTCCAAAACTTGTGAAATCAAAACTACATTGAAATGTCAAAAAAAAAAACAAAAAAAAACCCCTGAAGATTTATACACATGAAAATAAAGCAATTTACAGTATACATGTATATATACTGAGAGATACAGAGGGAGGGAGGGAGAGAGAGAGAAGACAGAGAGAAAAGGGAAAGTGTGTAGAACTTGAAAATGCTGTATACAAAATGTCAATGAAATATATAATTTGTTGGTAAAAGTATGACTTTTATTTTCATATTTTAATGAAAGGAAACCGTGGCATGCAGGAGTACCTTATACAAACCCTTGCATAATGATTCATTCGTAATTCATATGATTTTTTTTTTTTTTTCAGGGAGAGAAGAGAGAGAGAGGAGCGGAGGAGGGCAGCACCACACCAGGCACCAGTCAGTGCCACCTTTGGAGACTTCCAAGCAGGAATGGTAGGTGTTTCAATACAAAAATATCTCAAAGGTGATAGCATTTCAAGTGCAACCGGTTTTGGAAAAACCAAAGAAAAATCAATACAAAAAATACTCTTGTAGGTACAGTAAGTATATGTTGAAGTTTTTGTCAGTAAAATGTGAGAAACTTTATTCTTTGCTAATATTTTGTGATGCTGCAAAATGTCAGCTGGATATCATCCGTATCCTGTTAAAAAAGATATGCAAAACTGACCAAAGACCTGGCTTTTGACACTGACAGACTCCTGCACGTCACTTTATAAACACCTCAGATGACATGACAGTCAGTCAGATCCTGTCTGCATTTTGAGTAAAGACGAGTCTGAATGTGTTAGAAAACAACATATTAATTACAGTTGATCTATTTCAGTCTGAAGATGAAGCGATGGCCAGAGCTTTGGCAATGTCTCTGAATGACACACCCACACCCAGTCAGCAACCACAGCCCAAGGCAAGGTAAGACCGTGGACGATTCATTATATACTAGTGTGTACACCAGAAGTTCCACTCGCTGGTAATTCTGTAATTCAATAACTCTTTGTTGTTATTGTAGTTAAATTATACTTGTGTGTTTGTGTGCTTAAAGTTAAAAAAAAAATCTTGTATATGCGATGTATTCCTTTCAAACAGCTTTAAAAAAAGACTCCCGAAAAGGCATAAGAATGAAATTAAGATTTTGTGACTTTGTTTACAACAAATCATGAGTTTGAGGACTTAGAAAATATATATAAATCATTTCATATTTGAAGCATCAACAAGAATAAAATGTGAAGTTAGTTGTCAGAACATTTTCAATGAAATACAGATTTTGTGTGTTTTATATTTGTTGGGCAGATATTTGGCTCCCAAAACAAATTGCTGCGACATGGTACTGAAAAGATTTGTAATTATTGCATGCAGGTTGATGAACATCAAACACTGAATGTACCTGTAAACTTGCAAAACTTGGAAATTGCTGTCTGACAGGTGTTCAGTTTGAGGTGGTCTGAAATACAAAATGACCAAGCTGTAGCACAGTTGCTACATTATATTGAACAATTCTGAGCTGGCGCTAGCCATTAGCCAATTAGCTATATGCTGATGATTGTGGAATTTGGCTGAAAAAATTTACAGTTTTTTAGCCAAATTGGCCAAAGAAGTTTTTGTATCTAAGTAGCTTTATAATCAGTTTTACTGTGTAATCATCAAACTGCTGCCAAATAGATGAAAATTGCTTGACGATGTGCGCTGACTTTGGCTTATGAAATGCAAGTTTGGCTAAAAGATTCAAGTGATTGTAGCCAAGTTGGTTTATAAAATAAAATCCGTAGCATCAACACATGCCTACAGTGGACTTGAATGAGTGGTGTGTGACTGATGTCTGTTGTAGCATGTCCAGACAGGAGCAGGAAGACTTGGCCCTGGCACAGGCACTGGCAGCAAGCGAACAAGAGGAGGCGGCCCGCAGGAGGAGGGTTAGTAATCTCTGTCTGATATACTAACTCCTGTCTACCCTCTGTGCTTAACCATCTCTCCAGTAGTGCAGTGTAGCCATTCAAGATGTTAATCTCTGACATCATTGATAGTGCATGCACATGTACTTGTTTCTTTCTAGTGCACACGATGTACAGCTGTATGTAGTTTTTTCAATGATTTGAGTGTAGCATAGTAAAAAACGAAAAAAACTTGACAAAATTTTTTTATTTAAAACCTGGTAGAAAAAAAATAAGGGGAATGTTAATAATGTGCAGATCAGATCAATAAAGTTAAAGTTATTCCATTCGAAATGTCAAGGGTATTGAACTAGGATCTGCCGCAAGGGATACCCTTTTTTTTCAAATCATGCCAGAAAGCTGCAGTAACCAAACTCTCAAAGATTGTTATATCCTGAAACCTTAAGCTGTGACATGTACAAACAACACACAGCAGATCCAAATTGTTGATAAATGTATTCAGTCAATGAGACACTATTGCTTTTTAATTATTAAAAAGTCAGCAAGATTTGGAAATGTTATATTTGGCCAAGAAGATAATATGCCATCATTGTTGCATTTTGGCGTTGACATTAGCCGAGATTGCAGCCTCCAATCTTTAAGATGAATATTGAAGCATTATAGTTTATTCAGTCAAAATCCTAGTTTTTGTTTAAAAATATGCGATTATATATTTGCAACACAGTATTGAAAAAGCTCTATAATCACATGAAATTACATATGTGCTTCACCTCAGGTTTACATTACATGTAACTAAATGATCTGCATTAAGAATGCCATGACTTAGTCCAGCTGTCCAACTGGATGGCAATGTTGTCATAAGTAACAGGTCATAAGCAAAATGGGTTTATAATCCAGATATAGTCTATACTTAAGGAGACTCTCAATTTCCAAGTGTTACGCAGCAAAACATGTTTCTTTGGCCCTGTCCTGTACACATGACCTGATGTTCAAACAAGCATGTCACATACCTGTGACAACTGACATTTTACTGTAACTCGATATGTGATTGATATCAGGACAGTTGCATCATGGAACAGTTATGTTGTTTATACTCATAGCAACATTATCCTGCCTTGTGAAAGGCGAACCAATTATATCTAATACAGCATTCGGTTTCTGTTGAATCACAGAGCAGAAAGGTGAAAGAGAGACCAACTCTGTGTAAATAGTAACCATAAATATTTATGTTTATTCAGGAGTTGAATAGAACTCACAAGACTCTGATGGGTCCAGCAAAAGATGAATCTGGTCAGGCGTTTTTGCCACATATTGTGTCTTCTCTCATCAACATTTGTCTTGTTTTTCTGTTCGCTCACATTTTAACTCTTATAGAGCCAATTTAGAGACTGAGTTAACAGCTTTCCTTGGGGCACTTTCCGCACAACGCGCGGAAAGTGCCCCAAGGAAACCTGTTGACCTGGACCAAATTTTTCACTGGGAACATAGGCATGCTGGTACTTGAATGAAAGGTCTTTTAATGAGGAATATGAATCTGGAATCATTACAGTAATCCAGCTTCATCAGCACAGCTTAAGCCGTGACTGGCACTCAAAGGGTTAATACTTTGGCTTTATATACAGAACACTCAAATGTGAAATGGGCCTGGATGCAACCCATTGATAGATGAATGTATTATCTTGAGTATATTATAGCTGTATACGAGTGTATAAGATTTAATTGCTGGGAATTATTTTGTTATCGTTCACAACAAATGTTCCTGTTCCTTTTGTTTCCAAATACGCAAACCTAAATAGTACATTGTTAAAATTTGAGAAATTGACATACACGTACACTACATTGGCATATATTTGTACAATCATGCATTTGTATGTAAAACAATAATAGCAAGGCTGTGAAAAAGCTCGATGTAAGATTTCAAGAGAGCTTATGGATTTGTTCTCTGGTGAGTTTTAGTGACTGTCTGCACGAATCTCATAGAAAAGTTTGTTGCAAATACATTTAGGAGTTTGGGGTTCATGTTGGCACTCAGAACTTGATTCCAAAATTGGTGACTGTCTGCTGAAATGTCATTCAAAGTTTGTTGTAAAATATGTTTAGGAGGTTGGACCTGACATTGCCACTTGGAACTTTATTCCAGCATTATTATATTCTGCAGGTTAAATATTGACATTACACATGTGCAGCCGTATGTTATGAAAAAATTAGGCATACATACACGTGATTGAATGGGTGAACAGTGTTTTTGCTTATTACTTTGTCATTATTATGGTGTCTACACATATTGCAGACACTCCTGGTTGAACGTGGGTGGCAAAGCATGTCCACGGACCCAACTTGTGTAGTAGTTCTTGTTTGTATGTGACACCTACTCACGTATAGTGAAGATTTAGCCACAAGATAGACTGTCTATTTACCCTGAGTTCCTTTTTCGTCCAGAGTAGTACCAGGCACATTTGCAGGCAAGGGTTTTAAAATTAAGGGGCATACAGTTGTTTACTTAACCATTAAAGTTTGTGTTACTGGACTGGGTCAACAGCTTTCCATGCAACATCCTGGGCACTCAGAGGCCACGGTGTGCTGAGAAAGCTGTTGACCAGTGGCCTCTTATTCTGGTGAGTCGGAACAGGATAATATTTGATAAAATAGATGAAACCAACCACCTTTGAAGGACTCTTTTATTCTTTTTATCTGCTGTAGTCCTCAGGGCTAGTAGTTTTGATGTTTTACTATCCCATTGTTCTAACTTGCTAGTCCGTAGTTACAAATCTCATTTAGAAAACCAAAATTTCTGGTTGCCCCCAGGGCAACTGCTTTGAGATTTTATTTTTCTCGATTGGAGTTTGAGTTGTTCCCAGGCCAAAAGACATGCAATTTGTAGAGCCCTGCATTAAAATTACCAGTTACTGTAGACTTATTTAACTGGGAGAGTGTTAATTGGGCAGGTAATGGCACGTAGCTTCCTTTGATGAAAACAAGGGATGATCCTCATGTTCAGGACAAGAAGGTCAGGGCAGCTTCCTTCTTTTCTCAATGTGGAGGCATGATATTGATGCATATTTATATTTTAACCTTAGTAATGGAACATTTTGAAAAACTGGTATCATATGTTCAAAATATATGTTCATGTGCTGAAATAATCCTCAGGCTGCAAAGATACGTGTCTTTGATACATGGGAACAAGGCTATTAACCTTGAATTCCAATCTTGTATCTATGTTCATTTTATCTCAGAGTGCTGTCATTTTTGTCAATTGGGTCTGGGATAATTGATTAACACTTGTATTCGTGTTTCTAAAGAAACGGAAAGAGTAAGTTTGTACATATTTAGGCATGTATATGCATAAACATGGAAGCAAGATATACCTTGGTGAATGGATTGATCTATAAGATTTACATTTTTTAGTATTTATAAATGCAATATATGTATATATGCATTAAAATAATACATGTATATATTTTACTCACTGCACATGCTGAAATGCATGTATCAATGAAAAAGGATTTTGTTATGATATGTGTGGCCCATTGTAAGTTTGGTGTGAATTTACAGCTTTTGGAGGTTTTGATATCTACAATTTTCTGTATGAAAAGTGTTGGATTTTGCAACCGTGCTAAATTTGACATGACAGTATCAGTTACCACATGTTTGCTGGACGTAGTACAGAGTTTTACCTAGGCTTGATCAGCCATGTCACACGAGGGTGAAGTCCAAATGTGGTATGGCTAACTAAAGCTAGGGAAAAATATGGACTATGTGAAGCGAACATATGGTAACAATTTTATTATATTTTTAGTAATAATAGCCTAGTATTTAAAGCAATAAATATGAAAACATTTTAAAATGTCCCTTTATTCATTCAAAGGAACATACAGGCAAACTTTAAGATCAACAGGTCCATTTGATATAAAGAGGTCAAAATATGTCCATGTAAGAATGAGCCAACAGCATACCGTAATTATCATTAAACATGAAAACCCATCCAAATTCATCAAAACTGTTGTATGGATCCGTACTACCTGTTTGATGAAAATGAGGCTCGACCATCAAAACTATAGTATGGATCCGTACTACCTGTTTGATGAAAATGAGGCTCGACCATCAAAACTAAAGTATGGATCTGTACTACCTGTCTGATGACATACTACTTGTTTGGACATAGAACCAGACCAGTGTGGTTTCATATTTGGAAAAATTGAACCAATCAGCTTTGGCTGGTATTACCAACCTGTGATTACTGAAAATATAATAAAGGTATATATGTACACCTTAATACATTGCATAACATAACATGTTTAACATATTATCACGTATTGGATATTATATATATATGTATAACATGATGTGTATATACATGTACATGTAATTATTCTGTCTATCAGCATGTGTTCATTGTGGTGTTGATTTCTTTACTGTGATAAGCTTGCCTGGGTCTCAATTTTTTACCTCTAATTTTTGTTTGGCTTTAGCAGACGACCGTGACTGTTAATGCGTGACAAGCTGGATCTGCATTGGATGGGATGTGAACAAATGCATGTTTTTTGCCACGTTTTATCTCTGTCAGTGTTTGATAAGTGGCGTTAACCAATGTCAAGCAGCTGATTGGTACTATATCATGTATATGGAGCAAACAAGATGGGATCATTTGGAAACATAACCTCCATCAAGGTCCAGCTGGGTGTGCACTATGGAGATGACTTTATACAACTTGGAATGGATTTTGACAGCGTGACGTGGCATTTTACTGTCAACTGAGGAGTTCTCAGTGTGTTGTGAACATAAAATGTATTTTTCATGGATCACCTAACCATGCTAACAGTAACAAAGCACTGATCTGGAAGCTATCTGTAAGATAAAGTTAGAAAGAAAATTTACTTGATGAATTAAGATAAATTATAAAAGATTACAATTTTACATGGGTCCATACCGTGGTACTACCCTGTTAGTCTTTCACATGTATTCATGAATAAGGGCATTTGTGCACTTTACGATACTTCTCACAGAAAATATGACTTTGTTCCACATTTCTACATATATGCTAAATCTCTGATGTCAGAATTTCTCATCTTTTCATTTCCTGAAACTAGACATGTTGAATGAGCCTAAACTGTAAATAAAGTCTTCATAAGTGTGGTGAATTTTGATTTTAATAGGTCGTTTTTAAAACTTTACATTCAGTTGGAGGTCAACAAAAATAACCTAAGCATCATGAATTGGTCTTCAGGTTTGTGATAAATTGCCTAATTCAAACCTTACAGGCCAGTTATATTTTAATTGATTAAAATTTATTTTTTTTTAAGTTTTGCAAAGCCTTTTAACAACAATCTAGATAAAATTTTGTAGAGGCTGTTTCATGAGACATTACAAGTCTAATAAGATATTCTCCAAACTGTTGCTTTTTCCAATTTTATGCAGAAGTGAAACAAGAAAATTAATGATGTAGATTACCTTAAATTACAAGAATGAAAAAAAAAATAGTATCAAAATCCTAATCTTATTCATTTGTCTGTTTGTTTATTTATTTATTTTAGCGCTGCTGACCATAGGTCACAGAGCTCATGATCATTCATGACCATACATCCTTCTGTCCATAAGGGTTTGCTTGTGGGCTCGGCACAGTCCCCAGTTTTCAAGATAGCACCATATAAATTTTGGGACTTTACAAATGTTTGAAAATCTAGGTTGACTTCATATTGGTGGCACCATTTATAGTATTATGTAATATATTGGCCAAAATGTGAAAATATTTAGAAATACTGTTTTTCAAAGAGTTTTCATGAATCATCATGACACTTCGTAGGAGTGTCAATCAGGCAAAAAGAAAAAGACGCATGAAAACTGATAGCACCACCTGCAGACTTACAAAAGATATGGACCAAAAGGTGTTGAAAGTACATTCAATATTAAAGTCACCCCCAAAATATGGGATAGGCCAATGGTTATATTTTGGATGACCTTGACATACTTTTCGAGGTTATTAAGGAGATACTGAATGCATCGCAAATGTGTGTCACATATGGAAGTTCAATATTGCATAATATGGGTGACCTTGACCTACTTTCTTAGGGTCACAGGGGGAATAATTTCAGGAAATGATTGTTTTATGCATCCTCCTCAGGAGGGGATGCATGTAGTGTGTAGTCCCATCGTCCGCCGTCTCTGCCGCTGCATATCTTATTTTCCTTATTCATGTATTTCTGTCCCCTTTTGACCTATTGCCTCCTAATTTGGCACAGACAATCTATGAGTCTGGGAAAATTTTTAATTAGTAATACATGTATATATAACCTTGAAGTCAAAGGTTAAGGTCAAATCCTTGTTGCATTTTTCTGCTGACACATTTTTCACATATTGGCACATACCTTCTTAATGGTGCATCATAGGCCCAAGTTTACTATTAAACGTTAGTAGGAAAGTACCTATGGGCTTTCAATTTGTATGGTTTATTTTAAACCTGAGTGACCTTGAAAGGTCAAACTAAATACATTCCTGTTGATTGCTGTGTAAGTCGATGGGGATTGCAATGCTAATTCACATTTTCAACTTCTCCAAAATGATCGGCCAGATTCACTTCAAACTTGCTAGGGATGTATATTAGCTAGGTATCTATGAATTCTGCTCAAATGGTCATGCTCCAATGATTTTTGGATTTTGGGATTTTTGATGGGTTTTTTGGGGGGGGGGGGAGGGTATTATTTACATTCCTATTGATTACCATGTAAGTCAATGGGGTCTGCAATGGTAATTCACATTTTGACACTTTCAAAACCGTGAGTCAGATTTAATTGAAACATTTAGCACAGATACTCCATAGATTTTGGGAATTTTTTTCATATTATTGTGGATGACTTTGAAGTCATAGGTCAGGGTCACAATGCCTTGCAAAATATAATGGTTTCCCAGCCACAACTTCAAATGGGTATGATTGAAGTCCATCAAACTTGGTCATTATTTACTTAAGAGAGACTTCCGTTAAATTTGCTCAGACGTGACCTTGGAGTCTAAAGTCAAAGTCAAACTTTCTGCAGAAGAATGTTGGCGCCCTCTTGGAGGGGTGGCAGGGCTGTCCAGCTGGAGCCTTGTAGCAAAATTTTGCTACAGTGCTCTTCAAAATTGCTACAAATGTTCTCAAAAATAAGTGTTTCTTATGTGAAGAAGTGGAAAAAATGCTACAAGTAAAGAAAATTTTGCTACAGAGATTTTCAGTTGGACTGCACTGGGTGGCCTCAGGTGAAAGGCGCCTAATTGGGGGATGCATAATGTTTTTCTCATGAAAAATTTGCTTTTAGTTATATCTATACTTGTGCACATATATCAATATACCATTAGAGGTATATTATACAGATGAAAGTATATGACATGTAGTCCTGGTAGCACTCCTGGTGGTATTCAGTGGAACTAGCATCATAGGTATTAAAAACACATTAATTTCATTACTTTGATTATAAATTGAGATGGAGCTACTGAATTTTCAACAATTATGCATAAGGACAGTGGTCAAATTTTGCAAAATTTTGGATGACCATGACCTGTGTTTTTTAAGGTTGTTAAGGACACTACATTTAGCATATTGAGAAAGAAGGCTAAAAATACCAAATGTGCCACAAATGTGTATCATATATAGAAGTTTGGTATTGCCAAATATTTGGGATCTTGACCTACTTCCTCAAAGTTATGTTGGGCATGCATAGCAGGAAATTATTTTATTGTGATGCCCAGGACATAATAAATTGATATGGAACAGCATAACATGCACCAAATATGCATTAGGCCAATGGCGAAATTTTGTGTTACTTTGATCTATTTTTCAAGGTCATTACGTGCTGAAAAGGACACTGAATCCAATATGTTGACAAATGATAAGAGGAATGATACCAAATGTACCACAGACATGTATATGTGGAAGTTTGATGTTCCGTCAGATCGATGAATTTTACTAATTCTTATGGTCGTGGAGGGAATGCTTTTCAGGAAACAAATTTTTTGTGATGGTCATCAGAATATATGTCAGCAAAGCATTAGGCCTATGGGCTTCTTGGGGGTTTTCATTACTATATTTTCTAAAAATAAAACAAAATTGTTATGGGAGGTCCTTAAGAAAACATACATTTCATGGTCTTGTATGCAAAATATGGTTGACAGTTGAAAATATGTGACCGTCCACCTGCACTTATATGATTTACTGGCCATTAACATTATCAACTGAGTCTAGGAAGTGATTGAAAATAAATGTTAACTTCTTGGAGACAACTGTTGCTTATAATATGTGTGTATTGGTTACAAATGAGAAATAAATTGAAGAGAAGAAAAGAGAGTCTTGTGTCAATAAGTGTTGGTTTAGATAAGTATACATGGTTTATGTGGCAAAATAAGGGCCATGGCTGAATTAAGTCCTATTCATGTGCAAGACATGGCCAAAATGAGGGCATATTCATGTAAAAATATTGGCCCAAAGTAAAATTATATTGTTCATGTAAATGCATAACCAGAATAAGGGCCTTTTCATGCAAAAGGCATGACCCGAATAAGTGACTATTCAAGTAAAAAGCCTGGCCCACATAAGTGTCTATTCATGCCCAGTGATCCAGATGAGGGCCTATTCATGTTAAAAATCATGACCCAAATAAGGGTTCATTCCTGTAAAGAATGATCCAAAAAGGGCCTATTCATATGCAAAGCATGGCCCAAATAAGGGCTTATTCATGCAAAATTCATGACCTAGATTAGGGCGCATTCATATAAAAATCATGACCTGAATTAGGGCCTAGTCATGTGAAAAGCATGATTCAGATAAGGGATTATTAGTGCAAAAATAATGGTTCTAACAAGGGCCTATTTATGTAGAGAGAACAGCCAAAATGAAGCCTTTTCATGTACAGGCATGTGAGATTTCAGATATTTAGCTGATTTGGGGTATTTTAACACCTGATTTCAGCTAACTTGGTCATCTATTTCCTTCATATTTCATATTAGTTCAGCTTTTCTGAAGGTGTGGCTCCCCTTGATTTGCAGGTGTTTTAGATAGATTTGGGGAATTCTCAGATATTTTTTTAACTGGCATACCTCACATGCCTGATTCAAAAGCATGGTCCAAATAAGGGTCTGATCCTGTATAAAGCATGGCTGATGCATTAAGGGCCTGTTCATGTACATTTAAAAAGCATATGCTGAAAGCAGGTAGGTAGGTTTGAAAAGAACTGTAAGGGCTGGAACATTTTCAGCATTTTAAAGAGTAATTAGGGTATTAAATTTCATAAAGTGTCCCCCATACTAATCATTTGAAACTTATGATTTGGCAGAAATTGCACAAAACACCACTGATTTTTTAGTGCAAATGCCTCCTATTTTTTTCATGGATGCCAACATACAAAGTGTCATTTCAGGGACAAGTAGTCTTGTCCATCAGGGACACAGATTAATTAACAAAGAATATAGCAGCAAATACTCAATTGGGACGAGGGACACACCCGAAACACACCATAAATTGGTCAAATTTTGAGGTTATTTCAGGGACCGCCCTGATGATGAGGGACAGTTGGCATCTCTTATCTTTTTGTGATAAAATATAACAGATCAATTTTTAAGTACTGATGAAAATATGAGATAATTGACTGATCTGTCATAGGTATAGCCCAGGAAAAATGGTTGCCATGATTTGGCAGTTTATCTTTCTGTATGTTCTTGTTAAAATCATTGACGGTCAATTGGTCACAGGCCTACATACATAAGATGACCGGTGAAATAATTGGTATATTTTTCTCCGTGTAAGAGTCACTGATAGCTAGGATGCCTTTGATGTTGATGTTTGCTCTTTGAGTGCCCCCAGGAAGTCTGTTATGCCGTGGGTAACTACAATGTTGCTGGATTAGTGCAACATTACAAAAAAAAAAACAAAAAAAACACAGCATCCCTCTCTTGCCAAAACAACAACAACAACAACAGTTTAAATGCACAAGATAAATTTTGATGCTTTAAACCATTGTGCAGAGAAAATGTTAGCTTGTGGGTGTTGGATCAAGAAGAAAATTTCAAGTATGTGTTAGACTGGAGTTACCTTGGATGTCTCATTAGCTTTATAGAGCAGAAACACCTACCCCGGCTTCTTTCATTGTATTAAGGATCCACTCAGATACCCTCTTTCTTCTGTTATGTTAAGGATCCACTCCAATAGCCTCCAATCCATTTCTAACATATCACTGAATATTATCACGTCCTTGTTCCAGTGGCATAAAACTCAACC
The DNA here is from genome assembly GCA_964020975.1 of Hermodice carunculata. Classification (NCBI taxonomy): domain Eukaryota; kingdom Metazoa; phylum Annelida; class Polychaeta; order Eunicida; family Amphinomidae; genus Hermodice; species Hermodice carunculata. The sequence continues at coordinate 69,066 of CAXHWN010001161.1, forward strand.
TGCATCCATAGGTCAGCTGTGACACGTGATATGACACGTGATATGACATGCAAGCTTTTGTTTTTATGTGCATACATTTATTTTGAGGCCAGATTCTCGCCATTTTATCTTTAATTTACAATACCATAGAGTACCGTGAAGCCCTTGCCGTACATCTCGTGAACCTTCATCAGGATTATTGTTGAGGCACTTAACTATAGCTGAAGCTACTGCTCCGTTAGGGCCCTATTTGACCTTTGCCTTTCAGATGGCCACTAAATACAGGTACTTGAATACTGTAGCATGCAGGTTCTGTATAATTGTACATTGTGAAAGGTTCTTGTAGATGAGGTGACACAGAGATTGTTTTTATTGCTCATGTATGTTTATGTTTTCAGTGGTACATCACGATGTTTTGACTTCAAATGCTTAGTTCTGAATATCTGAGAATGTTTTTTGGGCTTGGGTTTGGTTTTTTTTTTTTTTTTCTGTGGCAAAGATTAATTTCTCCATAATATAGCGGAACTAATTTTGTGATTTCAAATATAACTTGAGCTGACTAGAGTATGCTTTTGTGCATTTTGCAGACACAAGAACAAAGGCAAAAGTCGTCGTGCCTAGTGTCATGACATGATGCACCTAGTATTTATTGCAATTTGGGAAACTTGAGACTGTGGAGCCTGCCCTAAACTGTATCCACCTGTCTACTCCTACTTGCAGACTGAAGCAAGTGAAGACAACTTGCCAGTAACACTTAACTACTTCACCTGACATTCCAGTGCTGGAAAACTAACAGGTTCACATGCGAAATGTAGGCCAAGGCAAGATGGGGGTGTCAAATATGTGAATTTATAAGGTGTGGCATCTGTGATGTGGTATGGCTAGTATGAGGGTCATGGCATGTCTTGGCAAGTGCCATCAACATTTGTTTTGAAAAAAAAAAATAAAGACAAGTAGACCAGCCAACCCTGTGGTGTGTGGGGAGTTCAAATGCAACACAGTCTCTTTATGTCATCAGTCCTGGCCCATCAAGAGACTGAAGCATTCTGTTCAAACAATATGCACTGCTGTGAAGAATTCTGCAATTAAGCTCTCATGATGAACTAGCCTATCTTGCTGTACTGGCTGACTTAAGGTAATGTGCAACCTTGCAAAGTGACTTCACTTCTAGGCCAAATATCACAGAAATATGCATTCCCATGCATGTAATAAAGCTATTATACTCAATTGACCACAAGGCTTTGCAGAATCTGTCTGCACTAAAGATAGAACAATTACTCTACATTCAAAGTTGTTGTATAAACACAAGCGTATTGGGTAAAAGTGTGTTTTTGTGAAATTTTGGATATTTCTTGAAAAATACTCACGGTGAAATAGTCAAATTTGTGCTATTATGATAGCAATACATGTATCCACAAAATCAAATCAGGTATTTTTCATAAATGCATCTGTTTTTGACGATGTGATGCCCAAATTGCAAAAAAAGGCTGATTATGTCTAAATTTACCAAATTGATGGGCTCTTCATTTTTGACTCACATTTAAGAAAGAACTCTGAATTTCTTAGCAAATCCCGGATGGAATTTTGCTCTAAAGAACTTTAGACCAAATCAGCCTTTAATTGATCAAAATCAGATAATTAGTTTTAGAGAAATATCCACATGAACTGGACATTTTGGTGCTACCAGCACATGTCTGTGTCATGGTTATCACTGCTACCAGTACATGTATGTTATGTTTAGTACTGCTATCAGCACATGTATGTGTTATGGGTAGCACTGCTACCAATACATAGCTGTGTAATGGTTAGCACTGGTACCAGTACATGTATGTGTTATGGTTAGCACCACTACCAGTACATGTATGTGTTGTGGTTAGCACCACTACCAGTACATGTATGTGTTGTGGTTAGCATGGCTACCAGCAAATGTATGTGTTATGGTTAGCACTGGTACCAGTACATGTATGTGTTTTGGTTAGCGCTGCTACCAGTACATGTCTGTGTTATGGTTATCACTACAACCAGTACATGTCTGCGTTATGGTCAGCACTGCTACCAGTATATTGTGGTTGGTTAGCAGTGGATGCCCTCATGCTTGGTTGACCAGTATTGGTGATGTAATTAATCTAAAAAAAAAGTGAGCCTGTGACAGTTGACCCTTGGGTAGACAATACCCTGGGGCATGGTCAGAGGTAGCAGTGAAGTTTCTGTCCCACCATATTGGATACATACGCCTGACACCTAGGGATTTGGCCTTTTTACCGTTGCTGTTTATATTGACATTTTCTTGGTCACACCTTCATCCTTCCAAAAGTCTGGATCCAGCGCTGGCAATTATCTTGATTCTGTTATGTTAGCTGTAATGTTGAAAATATAGATAAACAATTAATTTATTGACGATGGTACGGTATTGTTTCCACGTGTCATTATCACTCATGAATGAAGAGTTGCTCTCATAACAGTGGTTTTTTTTTCCATTGGAATTCAAGTGTTGTATGTTAAGCAATTATCTTTGTAAGCTTCTGTGATCACTTCTGAATCAGTAAATTTTCAGTTGGTTAATCACCTCAGCTTCAATTTGTGACATGATTGATTTGTTGCTTGATAGTTAACCTATAGTCAAAAGCTGCCCTCCAAAACCCCACAAACATTGCTGCACAAAAATGTATATTGCAAGGCACGCTGTTCATGAACAAATTTCATTCAAAGTGAAAAGCACCTTGTGTAATTTTAAGTGCCATGGTATTTGAGTTGACTCCCACAATGTGTGATGGGAGTCAAAAGAAATGTAAAGGCTCTGGCCAGTAACCCCACACTGTTTGGCACAGTGCAGGGTTACTGGCAAGGGTATATATATATTTAAGACTCTTTTCCATTTATTTCTTGGTGCTTGGGTGTCAATTAAACATAATGTTGTAGTACTTAATGACATCTATGAGTACATAATGTCATAGTACTAAATGACATCTATGGGTGTAGAATGTCATAGTATTTAATGACATCTATAAGTATATAATGTCAAAGTACATAATGACATCTATGAGCATATATTGCCATAGTACATAATGACATCTATGAGTATATAATGAAATAAAGTGTATAAAAAGTGATGTAAATAAAGGAGAAGACTTAATATAACTCTGTTGTAGCCATTTAATTCTGTGGATCATCGGGGCAACAAAAGTATCCCATAGAAGTGATTAGATCATTTCCTTGAAAATCACATAGAAACATGGAAATAGGATTTGTGAATCTTGATCCTGAACTATAGATAGGTTGTGACATCAAGATCTCATGAAAATGTATGTACAAGTGGTTTTGGTGTTCAATTTCCATCTCTATTGCCATATGGTAATTTCCTGTAAAGTTTACATACAGGAAGACTCAATGTATGTATAGTTACAGAATCTACCTTTATTTTTAGAGAAAATTATTGTTGTGTGAAAAGGATATTGTGGTATATTTCATGTACAGTAAAACCTGTCATTAGTGAACGCCCCTCTGGACAGAGAAAAGTGTTCACTATTTTAAAGGTGCTCACTAATGTCAGGTCAGATTAGCATGGACAAAACAAGAAAGGGACCAAGAAAAGTGTTCACTAATTGCAGGTTGTTCACTAAACACAGGTTTTACTGTGCACATGTTTCTAATCAGTCAATGAAAACATTATTGAAATGCATTTTAATTGTTTTGATTTCAAGCACTGTGTTACATAATCACTACTAATATGATTAAAGCCTATTATGTGATGAAACATTGATTATAATCCATTTGGTTATATTGCTACATATTGTGTAATAATGATTATAGTCCATTGGTTACATTGTTACATACTGTGTAATAATTTAATGTACACACTGGCCTTTACATACTTCCTCGACTCCAGTCAGTCCTGTACATGTGCTATTAGTATCAGTCATGTACCGGTTTCCTGTACATGTGCTGTTAGTATCAGTCATGTACTGGTTTCCTGCACATGTGCTGTTAGTATTGATCATGTACGTATGCTGTTACTGTCAGCCATGTGCTGGTGTCCTTTACATGTGCTGTTAGTATCAGTCATATACTCGTTTCCTACACATGTGCTGTTATTATCAGTCATGTACTGATTTCCTGTACATGTGCTTTTAGTATCAGTGATGTATATATACCGGTGTCCTGTACATGTGCTGTTAGTATCAGGTATGTACATGCACCAGTGTCCTGTACATGTGCTGTTACTATCAGTCATGTACTGGTTGGGGAAAACTGAAAGACCAGGATTTATTTGACATAAATGTAGATGCCTTCTAGTATGTTACCCGATTCCCTCTTTGTTGGCAGCAGTTGTCTCATTAATATGGTCAGGGTGAATTATATGAATGTGAATTTTCTTGTATGTGAAGAAAAAGGAGCATAGCATGCACAAACATGTTATTTATGAATAAAGTTTACTTCATATAACAATCTATGGTTTTATGTCAATCAACCTTTGAGCCTTCCACTTGCATGCCCACAATGAAAACAGTCACAAAGCTTTTATGAAACTTCATGGGGGCGGGGGGGGGGGGGGATTTGGGGATTTTTATAAATTAAATATGAGCATTTTCACAGTTCAAAATTCATCAAGACGCTATGTCCCATGTCAGAAACATATTCTTTTATAGTTCCTGGAATATGAAAATTCTGAATTATGGAATAGGTGCCCTGTACCTCCTAAGAGGATGAACAAGCTGACCTCTGTAACTATATACAGTGTACTTTATTAATCACATAGGTGAAATTTGTGTGAAAAGCATTGAATCACATCATTGCTGTGCATTTGCACAGATCCTAAAGTGAATGTATCCCCCCCCCTCCCGCCCCCCAAACCTGTGGCCTACCTAGTGGATAAAAAGAATGGATATTCAGGTCACTAATGACAGGTTTTGTATTAAAGTCTATCACAAAATAGATGAGTTTAACTTTGAAGTGGTTAATTATCCTTTCCCGGACAGTAATATTTCGGAAACTATTGGATATAATACGTTTTTGTCACAGATTTTGAGATTTGGTCGTATTTGTTCTAAATTTCAGGACTTTGCATCTAGAACCAAATTTATTTACAATAAACTTGAGTCAAGAGGATTCAAAGATGTACTTTTGATCAAATATTTCTACAAATTTTGCTGTAAATATCCCGAGATGGTTAGAAAGTTTGGCTTCAATAATTTTAGAGATTTTAGACTTGCCTGTTTTGCTACTTAATTTTATCTTTTGGCATCATTCTGTTTTAATGTTCACCTTTCAGACATTTTAGGCTAGCTTGTTTTCTGTTAGGTCAAACCCCCAGGGGCTATAGGTAGCAAGCAGCTACTGACGACAGTTACAAGCTCGCCTAATTGTGCTTGATATCTGTTTAAGAAATATTACATTTTCGTTGCATTCTCTTGACTTAAGTACAAATAATGACTTTCATTCTTTTCTGACTTGCCCTATAATTTAGCTGTTAATATCCTAAGATTATTAGAAAGTTTGGCTACAATAATTTACAGTTTTTAGACTTGTCGGTTTTGCTACTTAACTTTATCTTTTGGCATCATTCTGTTTTAATGTTCACCTTTCAGACATTTTAGGCTAGCTTGTTTTCTGTTAGGTCAAACCCCCAGGGGCTATAGGTAGCAAGCAGCTACTGACGACAGTTACAAGCTCGCCTAATTGTGCTTGATATCTGTTTAAGAAATATTTCATTTTCGTTGCATTCTCTTGACTTAAGTACAAATAATGACTTTCATTCTTTTCTGACTTGCCCTATAATTTAGCTGTTAATATCCTAAGATTATTAGAAAGTTTGGATACAATAATTTACAGTTTTTAGACTTGTCGGTTTTGCTACTTAACTTTATCTTTTGGCATCTTTCTGTTTTAATGTTCACCTTTCAGACGTTTTAGGATTGCTTGTTTTCTGTTAGGTCAAACCCCCAGGGGCTATAGGTAGCAAGCAGCTACTGACGACAGTTACAAGCTTGCCTAATTGTACGCAAAATCCTGTTGAGAAAAATTGTTTTGATAACATGTTTTTTGACATAAATACTAATGACTTTCATTCTTTTCTGACATGCCTAAATGCACATTTACTCAAAATTGACAGTATTTTCTTAAATGTCACAAACCTGACACATTAAGTTGATACATTGACTCAGAGTTGGCAGTTAAATAGAGCTTAATTGTTTGGGGGGTAGGTGTCATCACAGAGTTTGTTTTACATTTCTGGTGCAGGATGTCCATTGTTACAGTCCTTGTTGGGATTTCCCTTGGTTTGTACAGGTGGTCTAGTTGCAACTGTTTATTTTACTATCACTGGGACTGAATATAAGGCCCCAGCTTGTTTCCACTTCAGTTATACACTGGCGGGTGGTTTAACTAGGATAAACTGTCCAGCCAGAAAGGGTACATATTGGTTCAGGGGTAAGTCAAATTGTTCTTATCTGAACCTGTACTATACAAATTTAGTAATTATGGTTTGTTTGACAGGGGTTCTTCTTTCATAACGAAGCTCTGCATTTATAAGCAAAACTTCACGTATTTAGCTAATTCATCATTTGCCACGTTCTTATTTATTCTTTATTATGTGGGTTGTCTTTGCTGAATATTTAGCTTAGACAAGGAGCCGCTACTCAGAGAGACATGTACGGGTAAAAGGCTCCGAAACATGTTGAGTGGTTACCCGCTGAAGACCCTTTAATTTATTTGGGCTGATACAGCCTATGTCAAAATTTTACAGAGGAACGTGGGCAATATAGACAATAGTAATTCCATATGTATACAGGTTAGACAGGGACAGGTTAGCTTATGGAGAGTAAAGAGTTCGAACTGCGGAATAGGATATTGACTACTAGGAAGTGGTTCTGGGCAAAAAGACACAAATACAATATTGGATTATACTTTTTCTTTTACAGTTCTAAGCCAGATTGGGAGGATTCATTTGCATTCTTTGGAATACATGATTTGTTTTTGAGGAGATAAAATCTGTTTGAATCTTTTTTGGTAAATTGCATTACTTTAGATTCCTTTGCATTCTTTTGGAATCCTTTTTTTTTAGCTTGGTTGACTTGTCAGTCAGCTGAGCCAATAGGATGGCCAGTTGTTCATCACCGTCCGTTCGTATTTCACATTTTAAACTTCTCCAAATCTGTTATCCAGATCCTCTTGAACCTTGGTGGGGATCTACCTTGGTTGGGTCTGTGACCAGGTTTGTTTAAATGGTTATTTTCCATTGACATTTTTTTTTTTTTTTTTTTTTTTAATTTTGTTCATTTTTTGACAAAATCTTACAAACGTTCCTCGAAAACTGGCCAATTGCTTTGAAATTGCATAGCGGCACTTCTGGGGAGCCTAGACCTTAATTCGTTCAAGAGGTGATGCTGTGGTTTTTTTTTCTTATTTTTAAAAATAAATTTGTGTGTGTTAAAACCATCACCTCCAAAACCATCACTTAGATTGTTCTGAAACTTGTTGGAAATGTGGCTTGTGAAAGGATCAAAGAAAGTTGTTGTCACAAGGTGATGATATTCTGCTTCTGTGATTGTTAACAAGTTTTTCAATATGGATACTTGTCAGTTAATGCATACTTTCCTGTTACAGTGCAAGTTAACGGGTATTGCAATGGCAAGACATTTTTGACACTCCAAAAACCATCAGCCAGATCATCTTTAAACTTGAAAAATGTACCTTGAGTGAGTGTCTGTCGAGTTGGTACAAATGATCATGCTCCAGTGATTTTTAGAGTTTTAACATTTTTTTTGGGGGGGGTTCATTTTTTGGCAAAATTGTACAAAATCTTCTCCGCACCACTAAGCCAAGTGCTTTGAAATTGCATAAATTGTGAAGGGACTCCTCTTGGGACTCCTGAATCTTAATTTGTTCAACACATGGTGCTGTGATTTTTTTTCTCTTTTTTTTTCACAAATTTTTGTGTGTTAAAACTATTTTTGAGTTCTCAAAAAGAGTCATTCAGATTATTCTAAAACTTTGGGGCAATGTAGGTTATGGGAGGGTTACCGTAAGATGTTCACTCGGTGGTTGACTGTTGATGCATGCATTCCAGTTGGACACCAAAAAAGTCTATGGGCATTGCCATAGCGTAATTCACTTTTTGGACTTCTCCAAAACTGCTGACCAGTTTTACTTCAAACTACATAGTAATGTACCTTGGGTAGGTCTCTAGCAAGTATGTTTGAATGGTCATGCTCCAATGATTTCTAGATCGGTGGTTGACTGTTGATGCATGCATTCCAGTTGGATACCAAAAAAGTCTATGGGCATTGCCATAGCGTAATTCACTTTTTGGACTTCTCCAAAACTGCTGACCAGTTTTACTTCAAACTACATAGTAATGTACCTTGGGTAGGTCTCTAGCAAGTATGTTCAACTGGTCATGCTCCAATGATTTCTAGATTTTTCATGTTTTTTTTTTTTCTTTCATTTTTTGGTTATTGTTATAAAAAATATTTTTCTCCAGAAGGAAGGTCGCTGGACCACTTCAGTCTCTATATCCAAGATCAGCTGAGCACAGGACTGCCACAGTCCTCTAATGATTAAGTGTAATGAGTGATAGTGGAAAAAACACAAAATAAGTGAAGTGCAAAAATTTGTAGAACCATAGTATATATCATGGTTGTGAAACTACTTAAGGAGACAGAAGGCCTCTTACCAGCATACACCTGACTGCTTTTAACACAGTAGTTGAAAATGTATTTGGTAACTCGTTTCAAGATTTAAAAAATGCGTGTACCTTTTTTCTGTGTATTCATATTAAAAATCAAACCCCAGGTAAACTCGAAGATGTGGCGTGGGGACTAAAATCAACCCGAAGACGATTCATTAATATATAATTAATGTAACGGGGCCGTGCATCAGCTGTCCAAGCCTGCGTGGGAGGGAATAGGAGACGTTTTAATTGCGTGTTGAAAACATTTACAGAAACGGCACTCCTCAAGTTTAGGGGAAGGGTGTTCTAAACACGTGTGGTAGACGGTAAAAGTGTGTTCATAAAAAGTTAGGTACGTGAAGAAAAAAAAACGGATCTGTCATGGATATTACTAATTTGTCCCTCTTCCGGCGTTAAGAAAGGGAGTTAAAGCCCTCGGAGGTTCACGGCAGACACCAAGAAGAGTTTTGTGAAACAGGAGTAGTTTGCTATATTTACGTCGAACCTCCAGGGTAGGCTACCCGAGACACGATAAGACTTTCGATTGGAAAGATTTTTTTTTTTTTTGCTCTAGAAACAAGTAAGCTTGGTTTATACTGAACAAGGCCTTGCTCCACACTGAACAGCTATCGAATATACGTGAAGCATACTCAAGAATAGGAATCAGAACGAACGAAAGAAGCAAAAATACATTCGACTTGAGGGTACAGGGTAGAAAATACAGGATCGGATACGTCGCAGTCTCGACGTTGCCTTGGTACATGTACTTTTTATGTGACTATCCCAACTTAAATTGTCAGTCAATCTTTAACACCCAGATGTTTGTGTTCGCGTCCACGTATAATCGGCTCGATCATTCGTGCTCTGGCTTTTTCTTTTTTAAGAATACAATCATGTCTTCAATATTTTTCTGGATTAAAGTCAAAACCGCCAATTTTTTACCTCATTGTTCACCGATAAGCAAATTGGAATTAAAATTTATTACTGTAGCCTCATGGCTGTGAACGATTTCTGATAGGGTAGGTGTAGTATCATCCGCAAATAGATACTTTTTGCAGGTAATATGTTCTACTAGATCGTTGATGAAAACTAGAAAGAGCAAAGAGCCGAAAACACTGCCCTGATGTACGCCAGATTCGATGTTAAACAAATCAGAATAGTCTCCGTCAGGTATAACTCTTTGTTCTCTAAAACTCAAATATGAACGAACCCATGAAAGTGGTGGGTCATGTATGCTAAACTGTTTTAATTTACGTGATAAACTTCGATGCCAAACAGGATCAATGTCTTAGAAATATCCAAAAATATTAAACGAACATCTTTTCCTTTATCTATTGCGAGACTCACTTCATGAACAATATCAGCTAATTGGTTCACTGTACTAATTTTTTGAAGCCTGAATTACATCTTGTCAGAAAATTATTTTCCAATGAAAATCCATACAATTTTCGAAACGAACATATTTCATATACCTTTGCTGCAGAACCATTTCTTTGGTTCAGTATTCTTATTACACAAAATGTCATGTATACCTTGGAATAGTCTTTCTTCACATTTCCAACCAGAGCAACAACATTACTTCTGAGCCTACTGCCTCTGATAAGAAATCAGGTATACTGGCACATGTATCATTAACATCATCAGATACAAACATTGCATCCCATGGGGAAGCAGACAGTAACTCATGAACTTTTTCGTTGTTAACTTTATTATAATTCCAAATCGTCTTCTTAAAAGAATGAGCTTTACCAATGCTAATGCCCATGTTCAATAATACACATTCATGATCAACAGTAGAAATGGGCGCAAGGTTTGTAACTGAGCAGTTGATTGTATCTTTGATAGTAAACACAAGACCAGGTAGTGATGCTCCCCTATCGTCGGATCCGACACAAGTTGCTGAAGATTTAGACTGTAACAAGCATTTAAAAAATCCAAGTCCAAGCTACGTTCACAAGTACCTTTATTCCAGGATATCTTAGGTAGATTGAAATCACCAGATACAATGACAGCATGAAAAATAATCTGTAATAATTATTCCTACCATCCGGGCCTACCATGTCCTGGAAGCGGCGAGAAAGTCTTTACATTCCGTTACATTTTGACCGGGCGGTTATAAAAAGTAGCAACAAAAACTTAACATTTATTTACTGTGCGTTCAATCACAAGAGATTCTATAACTGGCATTCGAAAGTATAAACAGCCACACCACCACCAAATCTGGTGCGACCTTGCCGGAAAGGACGATTGAACCCAATAATCTTTAGACTATCGTTTGGTATCGTAATACCAAGGTTAGTTTCATTTAAGCAAATAATGTCGACACTTTCGTGTGAACACAGCGATTCCAATTTATCAATATTAAATTTATTATTGGCAGTCAAACTGTTAGCATTCAAATGTAATAAGTTTAATATATTTTCGGGATTTGGATGAACATCGCCAGAGATCATTAAGAGCATGTCGTATGGTAAGAGCGAGAATGTAACGCAACTGAACAAGCGTATTGATAAATACGTGAAAAACAGCAACATTCCGTATATAACGGTACAGTTGCGAACCGTTACTCTCGTGCAAATGTAAACATTTTTTTAAACACAACAGGGTGAGATATTATTGATTTCTTGAAAGAAAATAATATTGTGATATCATTAACAGCAACCCTCCCCCCCCCCCCCCAGCAAAATATACACTATGAACCTTGTGTGCACTCCAGACATGCGGAGTAGGCCCTAACCTCCAGTTGAAGCGCAGGACTTCTGGCTCCTTACGAATCGACATAAACTAATACCTTTCTTTGCCGGGTTTTCCAAAAAACTGTTTTGAGACATGTACAGTCAATGACTTTTAAAATGTATGAAGAGATGTATCTACTGGTAGTTGTAATATAAACAAACATTATATATTTAAAAATGTAAATAGAGTTCGTTGGAATAAATCTCGTACGCGTGTCTGGGTATGATCCCAGTGGCTAATTCGCGGAACGAGTTCAGGGATTACATATTGTGTTGCGCTCTAAGGTATACGATTTCAAAGATAAACGCAAATTAAAATAAGTGTGCGTGTATAAGAAAGTGTGCAAAGCAAGGTGAAAGAAATCATTCAGCAGTGGTGAATCAGAATGGTAAATAGAAAAAACAAAACAAAAAAAAAAACAAAAACAAAAAAAGACAAAAACAAAAAAAACAAAAACAAAAAAAAAAAAAACAAAAAAAAAAAGACGAAAACAAAGTACTACAAAAAAAGTCATAAAAAGCACGCACGAAGTAAACACAAAGAAAAATTACAGCATGCTAATAAATGCTGATCTGATAAGGACGACAATATAGAAAAGAGTAATTTTTTATGACAACATTAAACAATATTGTGAAAAGAGACAAAATACTTTTGCAATCACAAGAGAAGTATTTTTGCGTTTTTGTAATCATACCTGCACATGTAAAGACAAGTGTAAGGATATACACGCATTACGTGGTAGTTATCTAGGTAAAGTGTAAAATTTAAATGTGCCATGTTGCGCACATTAACCTTTTTATCATGATTCAGTCCTTTTATCATTGAACGTAAATTAAGCACCGTAAGTATGCAGATGTGACGGACGCATCACGGACTTACCCCGGTCCATGGTGCCCCCGTGTCAAAGGGGTAGTTTTCCGAATAAAATTGTTGTTGTTGTTGTTGTTGTTGTTGTTGTTGTTGTTGTTGTTGTTGTTGTTGTTATTATTATTATTATTATTATTATTATTATTATTATTATTATTATTATTATTATTATTATTACTACTACTATAAGGGAAGGAGAAGAATATAAACAACAATTATGGTAATCACTGGTCTGCTAAGTCAAATTCAGACAGGAACCTTACATTAAGTTCCCTAGCCTATTACTCCATAGGGAAAGTTAGATCTTCAAAGTTGGTAATTCATGCACATGAATAACATAATAATATTGAAAGAGTTTAGTCTGTACGTATGTTGCAATGAACAGGGTACAAACAGAACAAATACTTTTATCCCACGTTTGGCAGTGGGTTTTAAACACATCAATTCATAGACCCAGTGGTATAAATTCCATACCCCACTCCTTGCGAGCGTAAGGTTCTAGTTTTCTTTACCTTCATTGAAAACTTAGACAAAACACTTGTTGAGTGGCAAAGTGACAACTGAAACAAAAAATAGATTTAGATTTGAACCAAACGCCTTCATTCCTCCGGCCGCTGAAAGACATAATTAAATTGTGTGAAGAAAGTGTCCTCACTCACCCTTGGGTAAGCAATCAGCCATCTCTCTGATAACATATATAACGAAAGGTTGGTGTAGGGACATCAAAATATGAAAAATAACTGTAATAGTTACTGTAGTACGAAAAATATGACAGTTTAGGAAAAGAAAAGTTAGTATAATCCACACTATAGTTCCAACATAGCTGCTACTTTGCCACCCTTGATAATGTGCACTTTCCCTACATAACTGGTACATGCCATCCAAGTTCTCAGAAATAAGGAAAAAAGTTTCTTGGGGACAGTAAATTTATTATTTTAAAACTAAAGCCACCTTTGTGGAAGGTGGAAAGATGGTGGGATTATATATGGTAATGATTTATCTACACACAACAATTGGTGACAAGGTAATTGGTTTTCAGAATTAATCATTTTATTCAATAGCAGAGGTCAGAATTGTC
>CAXHWN010001162.1:0-102500 GCA_964020975.1 Hermodice carunculata
AGAATCAGAAGCGTTTGTTTAGTTATAATGGACCAATCTTTAAAATTTACCCGTTCTGTGAATCAGAGATCATATGGCAGCTGCTCTGTTTTGAAAACAAGAAATTTCACAAAGTTTGTCCAAACATCATGCCCTGGCACATGCCCCCCCCCCCCCCACACGAGAGAGAGAGAGAGAGAGAGAGAGCGAGACGAGAGGAGAGAGACGAGAGAGCGAGAGAGAGAGAGGAGAGGAGAGAGAGAGAGAGAGATGAGAGAGAGCTCGTCGCTCTGCTCTCCTCTCGTCCCCAGACTGTAGTCATGATGCACATGTAATTCCCAAATTGAGATGCTTAAAAAGCAAAATGTAGAGTCGTTTACATTAAGAAATCAATACCTCTTGAAATGAAGTTGTCACGATACATTTTGTTTTGTGTTTGACCAGGAAATTTCGTCATAGATTGTCCTTGAGGATTACATTGGCAGTCACACATTTGGTTTTTTTTCTGCTTCAGCTGGACAGAGTCTTACTAGATTGAGAAAAATTGTTATGTTGATGTTCACTTCATTAGTCAGCCAATTTAAGTTATTTAATTTCCAGACAAGGATGACAACAGTAGATCAAATGAAATGTGTAGCTGAGTGCATCTTTAATCTGATTGTAATTGCGCACAACAGGATGGCACTGCGATAGATATAGAAAAAATAGTTTCGAGACACCACTTGTCACAAAAGTACATTTGTTTTACATCGAATGATTGTAAGATATTTCTACTGTGTCCCATCTGTCTGCTTGGAAATCGGCATCAAATTCTATCTATCTATCTATCTATCTTCTATCTATCTATCTATCTATCTATCTATCTATCTATCTATCTATCTATCTATCTATCTATCTATCTATCTATCTATCTATCTATCTATCTATCTATCTTTCTATCTATCTATCTATCTATCTATCTATCTATCTATCTATCCAGCTATCTTTCTATCCCGCTATCTATTTATGTATTTAATTTTAATAATTATTTTTTGTGGTAAAAACTGTTTTCGATAAATAGACGGACGGAAGGACACATGCATGTATTTGCGAACGTGTTTGTTCCAAAGAACAGTTTTCTGGTAGTCTAAGGAAATAAAATTAATATTTATTTGTGCGTGACAATTCCAACATTCATTCAAACACACTATTTCGACTCCATATATTTTACGCCTGTAAAGGTGTCGTCAGCATAGCTCCTTTTCACATAAATCATCATCTGCACCTAAATAATACTTTGTATGTTTTGGGAAGCTATAACGGTCATCTACAGTTTGAATGTGAAAAGAAACGCAAACAAGTACTCTTTAAATGTGAAAATTGAGCACAAAAACTTATAATCATTTGGTCAAGTATCCACATGAATCTGTGTTCACAACACCATGTAAGTAAGTACGGTGCTGTCAGTCATACACAGGTTTTGGCCCAATGGAATTTTGTCAAGTTGCTCATTGGCTGAGGTGAACAATGGGCTAGAGGCCTGCGAGACAGAATAGGCCCATTGTGACCCGCGTAGGCTATGGGCAAAGAACATTGGACAAAATTATCCATTCATTCGCTGCTGTTGTGTTGCTCACAATGAGCCTCTGTATAGGATTTCTGCAGTTCTCCAACTTTGGCAACTCCTCTCTTTTTTTGTCCTTTTTTTCGGGGGGGGGGGGGGGGTACCTATGCACAAATGGCTCACATCAGAGAGCATTCACTTCAAAGAAAATCAATTTTACCAGTGCGAACTTTTTAATCTGATGAAAATACTGGAAAGGGTTAGCTGTATGTATATACTTCTGTCACACTAAAGCGCAAAGCCAAGAAGTGAGAGCAACTTGACAATAGTTTATGTCATGGGATGCTAGTGATGTTGAAAAACTGAAGTGTACCGCCGATCAGTTTTGCCATGACTGCCAATTTAGATTGAGCAATTTTAAAGAAGTGAGAGCAACTTGACAATAGTTTATGTCATGGGATGCTAGTGATGTTAAAAAACTGAAGTTTACCGCCGATCAGTTTGGCCCTGACTACCAATTTTGATTGAGCAATTTTCAATAACGGGTGGTTTAATTTACATGTGAAAAAAATATTTTGTGGAGCTAACAGTATAACTTAAGAAACCTCTTCTGGATTTTTTTCTTTTTTTTCCCTCGTTTTTTCACGTGTTAACTGGGACCCTGAACTTTCGGAAGAATTAATTATTTGGATAACCACTTTTAATTTTCAGTTCAAATGTTGCCTTTACAAGAATGGAGAAAATTGCAAACCTTCCCTTGGCATGCCTGCGAAGTTTTTATTTGCCAACCTTGAGGCATTTAAGTTTGAAATATTATCTGTGAGCTGCGATACATTGTTAAATAAAATCCTATGCAAAATTTCCATTTTACCTTAAAAACACAGATTGTAACATTGTTTTTATGTAAACATAATCTGCACATATTGAGCAATATATATATATGTATATATATATATATATATATATATATATATATATATATATATATATATATATTTCGATCCAAAAGTAACAAACCAAGTCACACGATCGGATTCAAGACTACTTTCGTATAAGCGCATAGTTTGGCTGACGCTACTTGAGGCCAAGAATGAGACGCAATATAACTTGTGACCTGAGCTTTATGCACTTAATGATATCTGAGGGTTAAATACATGTATGATATTTAACATATTTTATTTTTGCCATTAATACCTTTTGGGAAGAACATATTGGAAATAAAATTTTCATTGCTAAAATGCAACTGGTGAGTTGTTTCTTGTCTTTTATTTTCTTCTTTGAATTTATCTAATTTATTAACACTTTAACACTTTGGGAGTAAAAAAGAAGACTCATTACAAGCATGTTCCAAACATTCCGCCTTTGATATCCAGTATGACGGTTAGTGATAGGCCTACTGGGTCTCCTTTTACATTCGACGGAAGTAATAACATTTGTGTTTTGGGTGGTAAAGCCTAAACATTTTGGAAACACTAGTGTCTGTAGTTAATGAAGAATATTTCAAAAGGTTGAAAGGACCGGTTTCAAACCACAAGTTGCCTCTTATGGGTGACTGGCTGTCTCAAATCAGTAGCGAAGTTTGTTTCTTTACATTGGTATTGGAAGATAAATCTTGATGCTTTGGTAAATCTGTAATCTCTTTGCTGTCATTGTTGGGCTTGGAATGTATGACTATGAATCAAGTTTTTCTGTACTATTTGATAAATACTACATGGGCTATGTTGTGCTGTGGGCTTTGTTCTCCGACTCACAGTTGTAGTGGAGGTAGAGTGTGTTTATAATGTTCCAGATTCATCAATATCACAAAAACGATGTACGCCTTCTTTACCTTTTTGCTATATATTTAGCTGACTGACAAGTCGAGAGAACTAAAAAGTGATAGGCCTACCAGGTCTCGTTTTATTTATGACAGAAATAATACAATTTGGGTGGCTAGGCCTATACATTTTGGAAATACTAGCGTCTGTAGTTAATGAACATTGTTTCAAAGGTTGAGAGGACCGGTTTAAAACCACCAGTTGCCTTTTATGGGTAACTGCCTGTTTCAAGTTAGGAGCTAAATTTGTTTCTTTACATTGGCATCGGAAAAAATGTTGATGCCTTGGTAAATCTGGAATCACTTTGCTGTCATTATTGGGTTTGGAATTTATAAATGTGTACTATGCCTTTCTGTACTATTTGAAGTTTAAGAATTGCTTAAAGCTTGTCGCCCCATTGACGAACATTTCGGACTGTTCAAACGGAAATGCCGATGGTTTCACTAGGTGACACACATATACATTTGAGCAATGTGTAGTTGATCTAGTGAGAGGAAAGAACATGAATGGTGCAACAGTTCTTTTTTTTTTTTATTCTGGCATGATGAATTTGGGCAAGTATGTAGCCTCTGCCAAATAAAGGCAGGGAATTGGTGTATGTTTCTCTATTTAAAATGCTCTTTCGTTTAAGTTCCTGTCTCCACTCTGACATGCAGTAAATGCATTGTGTATATCCCAATGTTTAACATGTCTTGACATTTTATATGATGTATATACTTTAATCGATCATAGTTCAAAATGTGTCTGCATTAGGATAAAACATCATGCATGTTCATAAGCTTCACACTCCAAAAATGTATACATCCCGTGCGTGAGTATCTGCGATGTTATTAAAAAAAAAAAAAAAAAAAAAAAAACAATCGAAAGTTACCTGCGAGGCATTAAATCCATGAATGTTGATATTAATCCCCTATAATTAGTGACTGAAAAGATTCTTAATTACACCTTTATTTTAATTCTGACATATTTTCAAGAAAAAAGATCCTGCAAATCTTATATTTGGTAATTGTTTGTTTTTTTCTGTAATCTATTCTGAAAGTTTTGTCTTTTAACTTGATTTCCAAGATGTACATTTTCTGAGACATTTACATTCATAGAAGAACCAAGAAAATTTTGAAAAACGCTGAATGAGTTTTGAAGTTCAGACATCATGAAAGCAAACGCTGCTTACCCAATTTAATTAAACAGCCTGTTTCTGGAAATAACCATTCCTATGTAGGACTTGCATTCTATTAACACGACTTTCAAGGGCTTTTGATGTTGATAATTTAATCAGAAACAATACCTTTTGTTCATGCTGAGCTAATGATTGTACAAAACGAAGTAAAACGTCTTCCCGCAACATTTGGTGAGATTGTCAATCCCTAATTGGCTAATCACACGAATAAAAGATTCTTTGAAGTCCGGAAAACATCCTTCGATCTGCCAAAGGACGACAATCCGGTTTCATGCCGTGATATCTGGGGCCCATATATATATATATATATATATATATATATATATATATATATATATATATATATATATATATATATATATATATATATATATATATATATATATATATATTCTACGTAGCTGAAGACTGTAGTGTTCCTGAAAAATATAAGCCAAACCTATTAAAATTGTATCATTTCTGCTAAGGATAAAAAGAGACGTGATACACATTCGTTGGCTATCCTGAATTGTCAGCCAGCTGAGTTTACAGCAACAGAAGAAAAGAGGCCTACATAGGTTTTGTAACGTTTATGAATCTGCATCATTATAAACATTTCAGAGCCATGCCGGGGCGGGGGGGGGGCATAAACGTCTAGTCAGCATAATCCTAACCACTTCAGCGTTTTTTCCACAATGCTCATTCCACCATGATGTAGCTAATGAAGTGTGACAGTAATGGTATAAAGCTGTAGTGACCATCACAACCAATCATTTACCCAACTATGAAAGCACTATTCACTGTAGTTAGTGAAGTAATGCCTCACTGAAGTTTTTCTACAATGCTCACTGAGGCATTATGTAGCCAATGGTGTATGGCAGTGATAGTACAAATCTGTAGTGACCATCACTTTCAATAATCTACACAACTATGACAGCCCTACTCAGTGTAGGTATTCAAATAATGCCGCTCCGAAGGTTTACTACAATGCTTATTCAAGCATGATATAATCAATGAGATATGAAAGTGATGGAACCACTCGGTAGTGATCATCACTATAAAATTTTTACCCCAGTATGAAAGCCCTACCCAGTGTAGTTAGTGAAATAATGCCATTCCCAAGTTTTTTAGTTGATGGAAAAATTGACAGATGGATGTAAACAATGGAGTATGGTAGTGATGGCACAAATATGTAGAGACCATCACTATCAATCATTTAACCAAGTATAAAAACCCTACCCAGTATAGTTTGTGAACTAATGCCACTCCGAAGTTTTTTTACAATGCTCACTCAAGCATGATGTTACCAATGAAGTATGACAGTGATGCTTAAAGTCTCTAGTGACCATCAGTATAAATAATTTACCCATGTATGAAAGCCCTACCCTATGAAATAAGTGAAAAATGCCACTCCAAAGTTTTTTTGTTGGTGGATTGAAGGACAGACAGACAAACGTCTGGAAGGTGACTGCTTAGTCTCGCCAACAGCTCATGCTGGCGAGAAAATAAACAGCAGTCAGAGAAGACAGCCAGCAGCACCACATAGCCAATGTTGTATCTATCAAATATTTTAGAAAACTTGACCCATATCCACAAATTTCAATACAAATGTGACAGCAAGGAGGTATTATCAAAACGATAACATTCATCTATATTCTTTAGAGGTCATACCAATGATGCCATTTATTCAGCTCTGTCACTGAGGCAGGAGCTTTGTGCCCTGTAAAACCTCTGTGTTGGTATCTTTCCCCACACAGACGGCACCATTAGACAGAGGTGTGCCCTCTTATTGCTCCTGGGTATGTCTCTAAAGACACAGGTCTGCTGAAATACGATCTCATCGTGGATTTAGCAGACTATCCGAAGGCCTATGAGAATACTTTGTACAGCCCTTGGTCCCTGAAGCAAGTCTTGTCTAGAGTTCCCGAGGTGCCAGACCTGAATGCCTCCAGGCAACCCCTGATGAACGTCATGGTTATGAATATCTTCCAGCATTGCTGCTAGTGTCCTCTATGACTATCGCCAGGCACCACCTGTGTGACCTGATCATACTGGAGGAGTGTGTTTAAGCCTTTGCTGTTGTGCAAGGCTCATTTGCACAGGTGCCTGATACTTGTGCAGAAGACTCCCTTTGTTCCCTCAGGGCAGCCACCAGTTCCAGTTTATGACATCTGCAGGGTTTACACTCGTATGCTGTCTACCAGTCGGCGTACCTGAAAAGATTAGGCCTAGACCTTGATTGAGATTTGTATCCTGAGGTCCACTAAGTTGAAATCCAGTGGAACTGTATAAATGGACACCGCTTTATGGGACCATATGACCCACCACACCATGTACTTGTCATGTTTTCCATGATTTTGTGGTCTTGCCAGATATCCAGGATCCAAAGAGTGTAAATAAGATGCAGCTCTGTTCTGGCAGACTGCACGCCAGTTTCCGAGGGAGGCCCTTCGACTGTCCCCTGCTGCTCAGCAATGAGCATTTCTAGGCCTAGGCAAGGATTCCACTGTTGGTAGCATAACATATATGAAACTCAATGGTTAATCCATAAGACGTCAGCTCCTCACATTAACCAATAGTCCCCCAGGCTGTCAGTCCCAGTGGTTGTTGGTCAAAGATGTGTGTTTCATTACTCCCTGCTACCAATGCGTTCGTATATCGGAAACGGTAGTGAAGAGGTACCGATAAGTCATATCCCTGTATCTAGCCCCTGAAGGTGCCGAAAAACTAATTGGTTTTATGTGTTGAGGATATTTAATGTGGTACCAGATGACAATTTCTCACTTATGTGATTTGCCAAAGTTAAGTGCCAACTTCAGTATTAACATCTGTATCAGGTATATATTCAGAAGTTTTGTTCGAGAATAAAGGAACCTTTCTGCAATATCTACAACAGGGGCAACGTGTCTTCATCCACCATTATCAGAGATGGCACGTCGTTTTGAAACTTAGGGTTACTATATATGTAGGCATTATGAAGTAAAACAGCATATACAATTGGATCTTTTTACTGATGCAACTGGCAATTTACACAAATACAGACACATATATACAAATACTCACCCACATACTCACCTGACCGTATGTACCCTCATATATATATATATATATATATATATATATATATATATATATATATATATATATATATATATATATATTTATATATATATATATATATATATATAATTGTCTTGTATTAGTATAATTGTGTTCTCTTGAGATCACCCGCCTTATTTTTCTCTATGTGCCCTTGGGTTGGTATTTTACAACCAATGCAGACATGGTTGTGGTCATTTGGGGCAATTTATGTACTTTCATTTCACACATCTTGTCTAAATATGTAAGGTAAATATGAACTATTCAAGTTCCATTTGTGTCTTAAGCAGTGCGGATGTATCTATGAATGATAAGAAAATAAAGCTGTATTTATATATAATACGTAAAAGACATTTTGAATTCAGTTCTGGCGTTTTTTTTCCATATACCCTAAATCAATTACCTTCATATTTCAATGATATATTTGCTTCTCCCCTACAACGGCCATATTAGTATGACACTCAAAATAGAGAATATGTCCATCTTGCAAAGCCTGCAAAAGTTTCTTTGGAACGTTGTCTTTGATATTATTTCCCTTTCCTAAAAGGAAACCTTCCTCTTTACATCACCAAAAACTGCAAACACACTCTTATTATGGCTTATGAAGTTCTACAAAATCCCATTCCTTACGTTAATACCAAGATGTGTGCAGTACACCAAATCATTATATGTGTGATAGTTGAATGCTCATGCTTAATCATATGTTTACTGATTTAAATCTAAATATGAATATATCTTCTAGTAGCGTCTCTTCATTCATTTGGTTCATAAAATCTAAGACTATATTTGCAGTACATTTTTTTTTTTCAATTGTCTCTGTCCCAAGTGGCCCCACTATAAGCAAACAAGCTGTCCCCAACTGGTGTAATTTTTACAATTCTGTTATTCCCACACACAATAGCATGACACATGCATACTAACTTATTAGATAGTGTTTATGATGTTTATTTTACCGGTATTTTCCGTCACTTGAATCAAATATTCCCTGGTAAACCTGCTGTCAAACCTAAAATCCATGCATGTACTATCCTTCGGTTTCTCTAAAACGCGTAGGCCTTTAGTGCACTTTTTCCCTCACCCCTTTTTAAGTCTGTGTTCCATCCTTGTGGCACATCCTTTCCAATATATATATTTTCTGATCCTAAATGTCATCAAAACCATTCAATTTCATACCTTTCTGCTAATTTGTTTATTTCTTTGACCCATCTTGGCTCTTGTGTAACAGCCTCCTTAGATATTTCCATGCTCCTGTCCTCGTTTACTGATTGTAAATATCTCCGAAAGTTCAACTTGGCTCAGCCAATTCTGTCAGTTATGCTATGCGATCCTAGCTGTCTTAAAATAGCTTTGGTTGCTGTACAGAGTGGTACTCCCAAACTCCATTTCCACATTGCATCCTCGGTTTTCTTCATACCCTGGATATCATTTTCCTTTATTGCACTAAAAATAAATCATATATCATTCACCATTTTGCTACACTATCCCACGTCACTCGAGCTGTGAATGCCCCTTAAGACTATTTATTGCTGTGACTTTCATCATTTACTCTGTGACAGATCACAGTCTACTTTAATTTCGCTTCAATATGGTACATGAACATAACTTTACCTGATGCTTTTATCTGTACCCTATCGTACCCACAGTCATTTTCTGTCCAATTTCAATCAGCTGCTCTCTTACCTCTCGCATTGGGAATTCCCAAGTTTGCATTTGTATCGCCATCTATTTTCTTTCCTGGTGTCATAACTTGCCTTTTGCCTCGCTAATCTATAACCCCAATTTATTCCAGAATACCAGTGCAGTGTTCAACATATCCTGTAAGTGTTTTGAGACTCAGTCATGAGCACAATGTAATCTCTAAAAATTAGTCTACCAAAAATAGTCCAAGAATTTTCTGGCATCATATTTTCTTATTCCTTCACATATAGAGCAAAGCAATCTCCACAAAAAGAGCAAAGCGAAAGAAAGAAAGAAAGAAAGAAAGAAAGAAAGAAAGAAAGAAAGAGAGAGAGAGAGAGAGAGAGAGAGAGAAAGAAAGAAAGAAAGAAAGAAAGAAAGAAAGAAAGAAAGAAAGAAAGAAAGAAAGAAAGAAAGAAAGAAAGAAAGAAAAACTTGTATCCGCTTTTGCCCTGCCAATTCCAAAACGTGAGTCAGTGTTAAAATATGCTCACCCCACTTCCTTGGTCTTAAAGCAATCTGGAATTCTCACAGCGCCATACATGTATGCTACTTGTCTGTCATGGGTCCAGTGGCGTGTCTGGCCGGTTATTTATTATAGGCCCTTTGGCGCACTGTGGTCCCTAGCCGTCTACCATCATGGTGCCTACCATGTTATGAAACGTGCATTAAATTCTGGTCAAACTTCACGAGTTGTTGGTGTCTGGCTTGGAGTGTACGGTAACATTGGCGAGGTGGCAGTGACGGAAACCGACCCCAGCATCATTCCTATCAACCAGTCGGCTAAAATTGTAGTTTGGAAGCACCAGCATCTGAGTGGTAAGACAGGCACTATTTGCACATTCACGTCCCAACACCATCAAGCATGACATCCTCCCTTCGCGTTCCAGAACAATGGAGTCTCACCAAGTCAGAGACAGTGAATTCCTTCAAAAATTGCACACAAAACTTGCTTTACACGTTATCTCTTGACTCACAGTTTGCCCCCTTTTTAGTCACTGGCTCTGCATGGGACAAGAAGACAAAGGCTTCCCCATTACGTGGTTTAACAGACGCCCTGAAACCGTGCCAGTCTTGTAGGTGCACAGCACAGCAAAAAGTGAACATGCTAGAACTAATGTTAGGACAGATCACCAACTACTGCCCGGTTATCTCGCGTTCCTCCATAGTTAACAATTCAACTCAATAGATCACATTTGGCAGACAATCCGTCTTCACTAAGGTTTCCAGTCCACTGGCTCCCATTTCATTGACCTGGCTGACATACACCTCGAGCCAGAGGAACGCCCAGAGGATTTGTACCAACGCCTGCTGGCCTTTATTGAAGACAACTTATTAACAAGAGAAAGCAGTATAACTCATCATGGTGAGCTGGTAGATGAAGATGAGGAGCTATCCCCTTCTCTAGAGAACTTTGTGATCCTTACCTGGCTCCGACTCATAAATGTGGACCTCCCTAAAGTAGTAAAACAATGTTACGGCATGGAACTCAGATCAAGAACATTAGCCAGCATAAAACCTGAAATATCACAGGCTTTGCCGTCTTCACTCAAAGAAGTTCGAGTCGCGGATGATGCTAAGGAATTGCGTGCACAGGGCCTTAACAGACACCAGGGTCAGTTATCACGTGTCTCAACTTCACCGAGACAAACAAAGCCTAGCCCAGCGAGGAGTGCTTACCACGAGTCATGCCCATTATGTCCCCAGGCAGGCCAATCAAGCATACGCCCCCACTACCTTAGTGAATGTCCTCACTTGCCCAAGAGTGACCTTAAGTTCATGGCTAAAGCACGACAAGTGGCCCGTATAATCAGCGAGTCTGACGAGGAAACCACCTGCGAGTCCATCTCAACACAAAATGATGCCGATCAGTCCCCTGATTCCACAGCTACTCTATGGGTACAAATCCGTCAATCCCCATACCTCGACGTTTTTTGCGGCCACCCGACTGTAGGCGTCATCATTGATAGCGGGGCCACAGGTAACATGATAAGAGCTTCTACTGCTCAGGCTTTGGGCGCAACAGTTACCAGGTCTTCCCAGTTAGCACACCAGGCTGACGGTTCATCCCAACTTATTGTATGCGGCGAAACGAGGCTTACCCTGTCAAGATATGGCCAAGACCTTATATTCAAGGGCCTTGTTGTCCAAAATTTTGATGTTGAAATTTTAGGTGGCAGACCATTTATGGAGACCAACGACATATGTGTCCGGCCTGCTAAACGTCAAATTATCCTTGCTGATGGGTCCAGTTACACTTATGGGTCCACAGATAATACTTTAACCTGCCATACTGTCAGGAGAGCCAGTGTTCTACGAGCACCCAAAGGCACTACTACAAACTGGCCTGGCGATTTCATTGAATTAGGACTACCCACTGAAATGGCATTTCCAGATTCATCATTTGCTATGGAGCCTCGTACTGATGCCCGTAGCATAAGAAAATATATACTGCCCTCCCAATGAAGACTGCAGTAACTGCAAAATTGGGAAATTGAGAAAATCGCACTTTAAGTTTTCTGTTCACCCACAGAAAAGTATTTCTGTGATTCTCTTCATTATTATTTGAATATATTACTTTGTGGCATAAAAATTTGTTAGAAGTGAAAAATTTCGGTGATGTCTATTTTTTGATGACCTTATTTACAAAATACGTAGTTACTGCACTCTTGGCTGGGACAAGGCTACATGAACCCTAAAGTTAGGACTGCAGTAACTTTTGAAGTATTGACATTTTCAAAGCAAGAAAGAGTAAAAATACACTGCTGTATGCCCGAATCTATAATATTGAAGATAACATTGCAATAAAAATATGACATCTTGATTCAGTTTAAACACGACACATGGTTAACAATGAAATTGCAGATATCCCGAAGATTTTTGCACTTAATCATCTAAAGCCTCGAAGCTGACATAGTCATTTTCTACCAAGTTCTCCCAGAAAGATCTTCTTGTCACTGGCATCAGTTTTTGTACTATTTCATTTTTTTTATTTATTTTTTTTTTTTTGGCTCTCCACGTGCAACTGTGTAAAGTTTTGGTGGATGATCAAACTTGAACCCTTTCTTCAAAAGGGGTATCCTGGTACCCGACATTTCCAATACCCAGATACCCAACAATATATATTTCAACAGAAAAAAAAAATGATTTATAACGGAAAACAGGTAGTTACATAACTTCACATTCATTAAAACTGCCCTAGAGGACTGAGCAATATTATATCAAATGCACTAAATTCATATTGATCATGTCATAGAATAATTAGGCTTGGTGACTTAAATGCACACATCTTATTCGGAATTTCAATAAAGGAATTTGTTCATTATACATATTGCCCTTCGCGTTTATTCATTATAAGATAACAAATTGACTGACAACTTGCAGCGTTAATTTTAAATGGGTAATACCTGTGGGTACCCCATCTTGCAGTACCTGAAAAATCAGGTACGCGAGTATTAGATATTAGAATTCAACATACATACATACATACATACATACATACATACATACATACATACATTCTTACACATATACAGTGCCCTTCGTGTATAATGGATATTGCACATAGTTTGAATTTTTTGCTTGAATTAGCAAATAGGTGAATTTAGTGATGTTGCGAAAGACGTTGATATATTGATTTGAACATTGGTTGACAATTGAAAATGATAATTCCACGAAGACAAAGTAACGGTGCCTACCATAATGAGGATGGGGGTGATGGCATTTTAAATCTTTGAATGCCAAATGCGACTTCAGTCGTCTTCAAACGAATTTTACCTATAAAATGATTTCATATTCAAATTCCAAGTGGAAAGACCTTTCATTCAAATGCCAACATGCGCAGTATAAACTCAGTTTCAGAAATCATGATCTCAGTCAACAGCTTGCCTCGGCGCACTGTGCGCAAAGTGCAGCGAGGCAAGCTGTTGACTCAGTCTCGAATTCATCACTGAAAGAGTTCTAAAGACTGCAAATGTAGTTATATTCTTTCTACCACAAATAAAGCTTTTGCAAAGGAAACAAGAATTTTACTGGTGTATAATTAACCTGGTATTTCTGGCAAATTTATTCAATATTTGATCGTTTTTCATTCATATTGTTTCCTTGAAAATTCGGCCACTAAAAATTAAAAAAAACAAACAAACAAAAAACAACATATACTTTTAAAATCAAACATGGGTTCTTCATTAGCCGTTAGATATACATGTACAATGTACATTAAAATAAATCAACACGTGACATGGCTAAATCTAGTGAGAGTGTATCTGTCGGTCAGTAGACAGGGGTCAGCCCTGACCCATAAATAGATACAGCAGCAGAAACATGAAAGGCTTGTTTGTTATCTCAAACTCCTGTATATCTCAGTAATCTGCATAACGCACCTAGAAATCAGGCCCCCTTTCTCATTCTATTATTTATATTTAGGGTTTATTTGCTGAAGTGTCTTCACTCGACAGAGTCCTAGTTGGGGAAAACTGATACATGCATGGAGTCAAGAGAAAGAAAACCAGACCCAACTTGTCCTCAAGTTTGTAATAGCAGATCTATGTGGAAAAATATACAGGCGGCTAGCTGCTGGTCTATGAAATAATGTACCTGGCAATCACTTGAGTAAATTGACCCGACGTGTACTCATGACCTGCTCATACACCCCATGTTTTGTTAGTTCGTAAAATGATTAAGGTCTTTGTATGAGAAATTTGTTTTTGGTATCATCATACTGATTAAAAATGGTAAAAATTTGGAATTTAGATACAGTTTCTTTCATGGATATTTTACCGGTATGACAAGGTTTTGTTATAGACAACTTTGATCTTCATACAATAAAGTTGCTTGTCGAATTCACATTCGGGAAGGGGCTTTTAGTTAACGTGCGTCTGTGTTTCCATAGAGCATGTGTTGCGGTTCAATTTGAAAATCAAGATGAATAACTCAACGAGGAGTGGTATGAATACTTTCAATAAAATAATCACCCTTCAAAGATTACAAAAGCAAAATAAAAGAAAATCACAGCATAGTCTTTAATACTTAGTAGTCTACAATTTTTTGGATCGAATAATAATAATGACTCATACTTGTGGGATATGCGAATCATCAATCATTTCACCTGATTTGTTTTTTCATATATTATACATTATGGACATTCTGAGAAGCTCTACCATAACACGTCATCCCATATTCAGACAGGGACAATCAGATAGTGAACTTTTACCGCATGTACATGTATGTAGGCCTAGCCAAAGTAGGCCTAGTCGTGGACGAAATCTTAGAATTAGGCCTTTGTAATTTTACCCTTAAAGTGACAAATAATATCTTATTTCTGACCCTTTTTCTTTTCCTTCGATGTCCTGGACTTCTCCAAAGCCATTTCCATCATACGTCTCCCCCGAAATAGTGCCATAATTGTGTTCAATTTGCAAAATATCTTTAAGATAGACTGATTGTATGTTCCCTCCACAACACGATGTCCAAAGGACGCTTGCAGTAGCTGCAGCCTCGTTTTCAAAGTAAGCACTGACACCAGTTTAAAGTGCAGTAACTACACCAACTATAGCATAGCACCACTCAAAAGTGCAGTATGTGTACTTACTGCAGTTTTAAGTGGTTTGGAGGACTGCTTTTGTAGATACTGTGCTTTCACCACCCCATTATCTCAGTATATATAAGGTAAATTTAGTAACTCTATGTGTCAATAGGTAGCGCAGGTGACACAAAGTAAAATGGCAACTTTAGTTCATTTTCGACAAAATTGCAGTTACTGCAGTCTTCATTGGGGGGGGGGGGGCAGATAAGGTATCAGAGCTGTGACCTCCCCCATGCATTGTAACCAGTGTTGCCGGAAAAATTCATATTCCAAATCTAACTAGTGAATCTCTTCTTTTAAAGAAACATGAGCATTTCTGTCAAGTACGGCCAGCTGTTATACCTCCACATATTGACAGTACCTGTGCTAGTGACGACCTGGTCAATATCCAGCAGCCTAGGACAACCAACTACCTTTCACATTCAGCAGCTGTTCACCTGGATCCAGCTAACATGTTGCCCCCTGTCATAAAAGACAAATTTCAATCACTTCACGCAGGATATGCTGAAGTGTTCAATCCAGACTTCAAGGGGTACAATGGCTTCGCTGGTTCATTCTCATCCGTCTTAAACATGGGTCCTGTACAGTCCCCTCAATGGAAAGGCAGGGTTCCACAGTACTCCAGAGATAAATTGGTGGAGTTGCAAGTTAAGTTTGATGAGTTAGAGAAACATGGTGTGTTTGTACGCCCCGAGGAGGTGGGTATTAATGTTGAATATCTCAACCCGTCATTTCTCGTAAAAAAGCCTAGTGGTGGGTCCAGATTAGTCACAGCATTTGCAGATGTTGTGCACTACAGTAAACTGCAACCATCACTTCTCCCTGATGTTGATTCTACACTCCGAAATATTGCTCAGTGGAAATAGATAATCACTACAGACCTCACAAAAGCTTTCTGCAAAATACACGTGAGTCAATGAAATATTGTGGTGTTGCAACAGCCTTTAAGGGGGTATGAGTGTATGCCAGATCAGCTATGGGTATGCCCGGTCCCAAAACTGCTTCAGAGGAACTAATGTGTAAAGTTCTTGGTGAGCTACTGCAGGAAGGTATCATTGCAAAAATCACAGATGATCTGTATTGTGGTGCTAATACACTTAACGACCTACTTGTCAATTGGGGGAAGGTGCTACATACCCTTATACCAGTCTAATTTGAAACTGTCTGCTCTGAAAACATTTGTATGCCCCAAGAGCACTACAATCTTGGGTTGGATATGGTGCCAGGGAAACATCAAAGATAGCCCTCATCATATTGCAGCCCTGTCATTGGGCCCACCCCTATCTAAGGTCAGTGGCTTAAGATCATGCATCTGAGCCTACAAAGTCTTGTCACATGTGCTCCCGCATTGTGCGTCCCTTATCACACCTTTGGTTGATGCTGTCAGCGAATGTCAGTCTTTGCATCCCATTTCGTGGACTGACGAGTTACTTTCATCCTTTCAGGCTGCGCAAGGTGCAATAAAGTCCACCCAGGCTGTAACCCTCCCACGTGCTGAGGACCAACTTTGGATCATTACTGACAGTTCAGTCCAAAAAGCCATCGGAGCAACACTGAATGTCACTCGCCAAGAAAAGCCTCTGCTGGCTTTTTTGTTTTTATTGCCACACTCAGAGAACGTCAACTTACCTGGCTACCATGTGAGATTGAGGCCATCTCCAATGCCGTCGCCTCATAAACTTTAGCCTGTATATCATTCAGTAACAACATAAACCTTGCATCCTGACTGATAACAAACCGTGCATTCAAACAATTGAAAAATTATGTCGAGGTGAGTTTTCAACTAGCCCACAGGTATCCACATTCCTGTCTATGGTTAGCTGATATCAAGCATCTTTCCATCATTGAACAGCCTGGGCAAACATACCATCTGATTTTGCCAGTCGTAATGCCCAGGAATGCACAGAGCCCACATGTCAAGTCTGCTCATTCGTTCGTCGCACAAAAGACTCGGTAGTTCATAAAGTCTCCACACAAGACATACTCTCCGGTGGCACCAAACTTCAATTTTCCACCAGGGCTTCATGGTTTGTGATCCAAGCTGATTGTTCAGATCTCAGGTGCACACACAAGCACCTCAGCCAGGGCACCCGTCCTTCTAAGAAACTCACAAATATCAAAGATGTTAAACGATGCTTCAACATGGCTACAGTTGTGTCTGATGGATTACTCATTGTCAGGTGCAATAAGCATTTGGAACCTGCTCGTGAGTGTGTTATAGTTCCACGTTCAGTGCTCGCTGGTTTATTTACAAGCCTCCACATTCAACTCGATCATCCTTCCTGTCATCAACTGAAACTGATGACAAACGGTTACTTCTATGCCCTTGACATGGACCAAACTATTGAGCAGGTATCAGCATCATGTGACTACTGTGCCTCCCTGCAAAAGGTTCCCAAGGTCTTAGTTGAGCAGTCTTCACAAGATCCTCCACACACCATTGGTACTTCATTTGCTGCTGATATTATGAAGTGTAAGCAGCAGTGCATTTTAGTTATGCTTGAGATGTCACTTCTTTCACCATCACAGCTATTATTGACAATGAGCGGCACCACACATTACGTGATGCCTTGGTCCGCCTTTGTGTGGAACTACCACCTCCGGAGGGTCCGATGGCAACTATCCGGACAGACTGTGCTCCTGGCTTTGCCTCGCTCGAAAATGATCCTCTATTGGCGAAGTAAAGTCTTGCTGTGGAAACTTGATGTGTAAAAAATCCGAACAAAAACCTGTGGCTGAACGTGCAATACAGGAATTGGAGGATGAGTTCTTCCGTCAAGACCCATCAGGTGCTCCTGTTACCCCTATGACTCTAGCTGTTACCGCTGCCCGTCTCAACTCTCGCATATGCACACGAGGCCTGTCAGCCCCTGAAATGTACACCCAAGGTGACCAATATACCAACAACCAACTACCCGTAACTGATCAGCAAGTTATAAGTGACCAACACACTGTGCGTAATCGTAACCATCCTTACAGTACTAAGGCCAAAGCTCCAACTGGAAGGTCTCCTGTAGCTCCCATCATTTGCATTGGTGATCTTGTATACATTCACAAAGAGAGAAAGAAACTTGAGCATGTGACCGTTACTTGGTAACTTCTGTGGATGACATATGGTGCACTGTACGCAAATTTGTTGGGTCGCAGTTGAGAACCAAATTTAAGCGATCTGAGTTTTATATGGTACGTAAACACAAATTTTCCCAGGTACCCCATCATGTTACACACATATCTGGCGACTCTTCAGATGATGACACTTCATATGTGGCGACTCTTCAGATGATGACACTTCATAAGTGGACAACACAGTTGTCATTCACTCGAAGTGGGAAGAAATAACTACTGAAGAATGGGGTTGAAAAGCATGAAGTAGCAGTCCTTTATTGCATGACGCAGAACAAACTGTTAACCCCCGTGGTTAACTCTTATACTGTATTCCTCTGTAATCATTGCATTACTGTGGGAAAAAAAAGCACAAAATACAATTACCACTCATATACGAATTAATCTCATAACATTCCAGAGCACGTATATTAAAAAATTAGCAATCTACATCTGCATCAGTAATAGAAACGCGGAATTATAGCTAGCAATGAACATTATTAACAATTTCATGAATGCGGAAATATGCTTTGGTGTAAAGCGACAAATTACATATAATATCTATAATTTTACCACAAAGCCGCATAAAGTATTTAAACAGCACGTAAATTTACACTTTTCAAATATCAAAGCCACATATAATAAATGAGCTGCGCCATCATCATTATGAAAGCTATCACGCATCAAGAATCGCATGTGCCACACCCAATAACAGCAGTGCCACCTGTTGTGAACTGGTGACTAGATAAACCAGAATAACCAGATTTTAGTATACTGGCCTGGTCACAAATATATCGTGACAAATACAATTTAATCATGAAATTATATGTACATGAATCGGCACAATAGTAAGAATAAAAAAATACACGCGCAACTTTAATAAATCGAAAAAAAATACGCAGGGTTTCGTATATATTCGCAATTTAACAATATGGGAACATGTGAATCGTTTTGCAAGCTATTTTATATGAAACTTTTAATAGAGCAACACGCTACGCAAGTACCCAGCAGCAAAATTTTAGTGCAAATCCACGGGATGACTCCCGGGGTTAACTCTAACACGGCAGTTTTCTGTAAACATTAGAGCAACTCACAATGCATAAAAAACGTGTACTCACAGGAACATTTAGTGCAACTCCATGGGCTGACTCCACACACGAGAAAAATAACAAATGCTGCAATGCCTCCATATCCTGGGAAACGTACATTCGGCTGTATATATCCACACCAGGGCAAACTGAATTCACCAAAGGCACGAACGCCCGGGGCTAAAATAAAACGTAAAGGGTGGGCGTGAAACCACTCTGAATCCCAAATTCAATAACTCAAGAACGTCGAACAAAAATTATATAAATGAAGCCTTGACCAAATCGACACCAAGCAAATACTCACACAAGTAGCCTTCTCCGTGAATGCATGGCCAGAAGAAACAGGATAAATAAAGTATCAACCGATACATGTCCGCATTGACAGCGTGGAAAATGGGTGTCTACTGTGTGCTTCCAGAGATTAACTAGACCGGACAACGCGAATGGGTGTCTTTATATATAAGCGTCCAAGACAAACAAAGACAGGACGACAACACTCGAATGTGCTTATGTAATAACTCGGACCACAAACGAAGATTACCGATACCGAAGTTAACAAACAGAACCTGACGTACAACGGAATATACAGGGCACCCAAAAACATACATATAAAAAAAAAAAAAAAAAAAAAAAAACAGAGACCGCAAGATAGAGAAAATACACAAATACTATATATTGTATTTGACAACAGTTACTAAACCTAGTTTGCCCCACATTCCTTGCCACATCTGCCGAAGCTCTACGTGTACGTCATTTCCTACCAGATATCATGCTCCACCATAATATTTAGCTGACTATGTAGTTTACCAGTAATTTTTCTACTTAATATTCACATGGTTGTGACTTCTACATGTTTTTGTACCACGAGTCACAAGGGACATAATAATGCCCTATTGGCTGGAGGGTGTCTATCCCTGAGAGGGCCATTTTGTGCTCGATAGACTTCTAGACTTATCATTTTTATTATTCCAACAGAATCTTAGCTACAGTCATAAATACTTCCATATATTCTACACCAACCCTACAAGTGATACTCGATTCACTGCACAAATGAAAACTGTCTTTTATATCACTGCCTGGACCTTTTGTGCTTGATTGCCCCTTTTTTGTGGTTGTTATTTTTTAATATTCCTGGACAGTTAAAAACTCCTGAGGAGGAAGAAAAAGAGTAGTTACGCCATACATGTATGCTACTTGTATGGCATGGGTCCAGTGGCGTGTCTGGTGGGTTATTTATTATAGGTCCTTTGGCCCACTGTGGTCCCTGGCCGTCTACCATCATGGCGCTTACCGTGTTATGTAAAGTGCATTAAAGTCTGGTCAAACTTCACGAGTTGTCAGTGTCTGGTTTGGAGTGTACGATAACATTGACACAGTTGCCAAATTCTTTCAAATATTTTGCTCAGTTTCTGGTACATTGCCGCACTAAACATTTGGCTCAAATTAGCTGTAATAGAATTACCCCTATACTTGTCCAGTTGGTTATCCTCTATTTGATACTGCTCACTAGGATATATATGTGGTTTCAGCCATTTCGACAACATTACATCGTACGCACATAGCCCAATGCCTGGCCCAGATCAAACGATCTCGATATTCAAACTTTATCCGTCCAGGTACATGTACAAGCTACCAAAAAATTGTACCAGGTAAGGTCTGTGCAAAAGTGGTCTCTCATCGGGGTGGTCATTAGCAACAGGTACTACTGCACTAAAAGTAAATTGTACATTATTATCCAATCAAAATAAAACCTTGTTCATGTTATTGGCTAGTTGGATATTTCAATTGGACATTCCAATTGGAAAATCCCATTGGCCAAGTTAATTGGACAGTATAGTTGGACCAAACAAAAGTACATTTTGATGAACTCTACACAAAATAAACTATGAAATGTAGATTTTTATAAGTGATGAATGCTCTTGATACAGAACACAACATGTTAATAGATTACAAGACATGCAGGAACTCTGAAAAGATGGTTCTTATGGAAGTCTTGACCATTACTAGAAAGGGCTTAACCTTGGTTTTTGCAATGTTCAGGTACAGATCCGGACCCAGTTCCTAGTCTGGATTTGTCAAGCCTCATGTTAGTTCCAGCCGGAACCTTATCCCTGTCACATAGGACCATCTGTCGCTTTCCTGTGGTAAGAGCAGGTAAGCTATATAAAGCACATATCATTAAACTTTTACTGTTAACACATTTATTATAGATTATCTACACGTTTGCTGCAAAAGTTCTAACATATTGATCAAAAATATATATGAGAGACCACTTTTGCACAGACCTTACCTGGTACAATTTTTTGGTAGCTTGTACATGTACCTCTCATAAGACCACAATTTACCTTCATTTAAGCATGGTCTTTGGTGACAGGCACCGCTATCTCAGTATTTCCATCCTGGAAAATGGGAGGAGGGTATTAAAGGGTATTGCAGTACTGGTGCACTAGGGCATTTTATTACCCATACAAACATGCTGGGAGCTCTCTTATTTGTTTGTACTTTGTACTGGCCATTATTTTATAACGTTCTTATTTTCTGTAATCAGCAGTTATTTTAAAGTTTTTGCTGGGAATATCATATACAGTCCTCTCTGAAGAAGGAGTCTATAGCCTACATTTTACTAGCTTCTCAAGATCACTGGGAAGTCAATGTCCAGGTAGCATGCAAATTACATTTAACAGTTTTGGTGGTCTTATAAAAACTTGTCATTTACTTAATGAGGGTAGCAGTACAGTGTAACCTATCTTGAAAGACCAGCTTTGGGGATGACCAATTTGTGGTCTCACAAGACAGTAGTCCATCATGGGAGGTATAAATAATCAGAAAAGTACTGAGCAAAGTATCCTGAAATGTGGTCTTTCAAGACAGGTTGCCTCTCAGTGGAGTGGTCTCTCAAGACAGTGAACCACTGTATGGATTTAGCATACTCGAATTTGGGGACAGAACAAAATAAAATGATGTACCAATATCTGAGTAGAGCAGAACCCCCGTCCCTGTTATCAGTTTAATAAATGGACCTCCCATGGGTGTAATATAAACTTTCTTGCAAGAAATTTGTGACTTCAAATTTCAAATACACCCATGTAATGGCATGTGTTCATAGCATGGACTAGTGATTGATGCACTGGTTTTCATATCAGTTAAGTAGATAATTGGGCCTGTCATGGATACTGAGATGATATTTGATCAAACTAAGTAAGTTTCGGTAGTTTATGTGTGCTGAATAAAACATTAAGAAAACAGCTATACCCAATATGTTTGATCTTATTACCCTTGTCTCTCAGATTACTGTAAGTTTGCTGCACCCTCATTTTCCGTTATTTCGCTGAAGGCACAAAACTGTGAAACAAAACCCAGTGAAAGGGTATTTAAACGGTGTTTGAATTGGAATTATATCCAAAACAGTGAAATGTCAAAAATACAAAAACGGTGAAAACTAGGAAAAATGATTTGCTGCATGGCAAATCAGTGTGTGTGTCTTCAAGGCATATTGGTATGGCAATGTATAACTATTCCATAACACAGGAGTAGTAGTTGGAATGGCATCTCTATCTATTATAGCTTTGAAGTTATTCAAGATTTAAAATTTCTAATGGTGCTGTTTAGCATAATTTAAATTGCTACCACTTTTAGTTTTAATTCATTAGGTGCGCAATGGTCAACAACCCCCTTGTAGAAGTTGCAATGATATCTCTATCTATTATAGTGTTGAAGATATTCAAGATTTAAAATTTCAAGTGCTGATAACTAGCATAATTTAAATTGCTACAACTTTTGCTTTATTTTCATTACATGCGGAATGGTCAGTAACCCCCTAATAATTTAAAATGACACCTGTATCTATTATACTTTTGAAGATATTCAAGATTTAAAATTTTAAATGCCCGTAATTTGCATAGTTTTGAACATCATTCCTCTGTATAAAATAGTCACACTCCTTGTATGGAGGTATAATCATGCTAAGTTTGGAGTTTCTATGTATAAATCTGAGAAAAGTGTCAGACAAATTTGCTAGAGAGAGGGAGAGAGAGGGAGAGAGAGAGAGAGAGAGAGAGAGAGAGAGAGAGAGAGAGAGAGAGAGAGAGAGAGAGAGAGAGAGAGAGAGAGAGAGACGAGAGAGAGTGAGAGAGAGAGAGAGAGAGTTAGAGAGAGAGAGAGTTTTAGGAAAAACAGCAGAGAAGTGTGTGTTGACACACACACTTTAATTGACACAGGTGAAGATAAAG
Source organism: Hermodice carunculata (assembly GCA_964020975.1). Taxonomy (NCBI): domain Eukaryota; kingdom Metazoa; phylum Annelida; class Polychaeta; order Eunicida; family Amphinomidae; genus Hermodice; species Hermodice carunculata. Next base: position 23,275 of record CAXHWN010001162.1, read on the forward strand.
CAATTTACAGTACATGTATTTATATCCTGCCTTGCAGGGATGGATGTGGATGGTCAGAATGCATAGACAAGATTGCAGTTTTTTAAAGTTGTTGCACTGACATAGTGGGATGGCACTTAAAGAGTTAAATACTTGAACACCTCTATACCTTCCATTGATTATAGTGTCAAACATAGAGAATCATTATCTGCAGGGACAGAATTGAGAATCATAACACGAAGCACACTTTGAAAGTCACAGTATGATCTCTCTGAACTTGAAAGGAAAAAAACTTCAAACTTTCCAACTTTGTTGATACATAAGGTACAACTGCATGGGAACAAAGCTAGCGACAATGGGATCTGTTGGATCCAATTGGACAACATGGGATACTGTTGGATCCAATTGGACAACATGGGATACTGTTGGATCCAATTGGAAAACATGGAATACTGTTGGCCCCATCTGGACCTACAGGGTATTTTACCTTGTTTTTAACAACTCTCTATTTCACATCTGCTCAAACACATATTTTTCAGATCTCAGGTGGAGATGGAGTGCAGGTGTTATACAGAACTTTGAATTTAATTTGTAAATTTATGGAATACACCCCCCCCCCAAAAAAAAAAAAATCTCCCAGAATGTGTCCATCACAGAATGTCTATACCTACAATTGATCATAAATTGCCTTATGCTGCTGAGGATAGGTAACATGACTGGATTTCACAGTCATAGTACATTACTAATAGTTACAAGACCTTAATACACAATTTATTTTGCATGTATGTGATTTTGTCAAATTCTTGTTTAATGTTCAGGAGAGTACTGAATTTTGCAAAATTGCCATAGAAGTGTTGGGTTTCTGCCCTGAAGATACAAGTTTACCCCTTCTCATATGTGTAAACAGTAAGAGTCCATCGGCAGAAGAAGGTACTGTGCTGGCACTGTGGTATCCGTCAGCGGAGGCAGTCTGCTGGGTAAGGCACACAGCCATGGGGGCCTGCTACCCACTGTACCAATCCAACAAGTTTGTCCATGGGAGGTGCGTTGATGTTTGCACAGCTGCTGTGTGGTCAGTACAGTAGTGGAGTAGCAGGGAGTTCCTGAGGTGCTCAGGCAGTGTTGACATATTGTCTGCCCCCGTCGGGCCTTACTGCACGGGCAGTACAGGCAGGCCCATGCAGCCAGCACTCCCTTCCCTGTTAATGGACCCTACAGCTTTGGTGATTCAAACGGCCACAGGCAACCTGATAGCAGTAAGATTAGCATGGATAAGGGCCAAGGGTCTATCCCGGCTGACTTACAGGGGTGGTTTGATGCCACACTGACCCTGCCAGTTGGAGGGAGGGGGGAGCTATACACCAACCCTGCCCTGTGCACTTGAAACCGTGGTGTGCACAACCACTGTGTAACGGCCTAGGTCAGTGTAAATTGGTGGGGGGGGGGGGGGGGGGGGGGCTCTTGGAAATGGGGATCTGCCAGTAGACAGGAGGCCAGCAAATAGCAGTGGGGCTACAGTAATACTGTAGCCCTAATGCTATGTGTTGGTCTCCTGAAATGATTAATAATGTAGTTTTTTTAAATAAACTACATTATTAATCATTTCTATTCAACTACTTTGTCATATTTTGGCCTTCAACCCTACAAGAAATACTAAAGTGGTGGAACAGAACAATATAGATACAAGTTGAGCTTAATTGAAGGCTCAATTTGGTGTTGTTTACACGCTTGCGAAATTAAGTGCAACAGTGTATGCATGTCCTAGAGGCCTTTGTCCTTCTCCCTGTAATATATAGAAGGGCTTGTCTTCATCCACAATACACATTCCTTAATTGCCAGCAGTGGTGTGGTGTTGAGACTCCTGTTAATACAAAGGTGCATCTCGGCTTGAAGACATTCGTACATTGAGTTCATTTCAAGGAGAGTAATTCTATGTGAGATTCTGGTAGCATAGCAGTATACAGGCATCAATACCAAATACACTGATGCAACATACTAACTTGCCATATTTAGTTACTTCATGGCTGAAAATAAATAATAGGTATGTAGAGACTTGTAAAAAATCCAAACATCACAGAAGGTTGTATCTTTGTGGCATAAAGGAACTTGCTCTCCTCAGCTTTTCCTTAGTTTACAGTGCAAACTGTTTTAAATATTGTTGTCACGCAGCTATGATAATAGGAGACAAAGAATAAGTACATATCTTTTATGTGGATATATTTGTGAATTTGGTGAAAACAATTTGCCAGGGAAGTCAACAAAGTTTCCATGACTTAGAATGTTTATAGACTGATACCATTTGATATGCTCATATTTGTGGACAGTGTTACAATTTTCTTGTAGTTTTGATGGTGGTTTTAGGAGAAAAATGCTAAGTATGCATTATTGGAAGCAAAAAAAAAAAAAAAAAGATTATTTTCAAGGAAGAAACTGTGTGATAAAAATTTTTTACATACTAACGTTTTAACAAAACCTCTTATACCCCTATATTTTTCATCATTTGATTGGGATTTGTGTGTTTTTTTTTCCCTCGGCCTTCCCGATATATGTTCTGGATGTGGCCCTGCATATTCCTAATTTGTTCCACAATTTCCTGTATGACAGCAGGAAACATTCCCCTCTTGAATACCTCCAAGTATATAGAACTTTGCATGTGTAGGTAGGACCAGATGTGTGGTTAAAATTTACTGATCATTGTAAAGACCAGTTTCAAAAGTAATGTAGACCTTGGGGAGGGGATGCGGGGGGGGGGGGGCACTACCCATATTTACGGTGAGTAGGCTCCACTGAGGTTATAAAACCCAGACCCAATGGGAACTGCATTAATGCAATTAATGTGGGTCTTTGGGAGTTGATATTTATAAAGTTAGTTTGAGTTTGTTGGCCAATTCCATTTGTGTGTGTGGGGGTGGGGATAATTATTCAGACCCATCACAAGGTACGGGTGACCAACGGTTCGAAAAATGGGGTGTTTGACAGTGATAAGTGCTAACAAAACAGGGGGTCTTTCCCACAGAGCCTATCCCTAATGCTTAGTAATGGGAGTACCCCCCCCAGCTGATGTTGTTGTTGTTGTTGTTGTTGTTGTTGTTGTTGTTGTTGTTGTTGTTTTCAAGCAGAAATATTTTCACAGTTTTCACAGGTTTGACGTTTAACTGAAGTTAAGAAATCACAAGTTTTAACATTATTGCCAAAGTAATTTTTTTTTTTAGTTCAGTTCTGCTTCCAGTTTTGGGCCATTTGTGAACTAATTGAAAATAAATTTTAGACAATAATGAAAAAATGAAGTATTATTCACAGCACCAACTGAACTATGGACATACCCCTTGTGGCTAACTGCCCAGTTAGAAAAATGTTTATTTGAAAGAGTTGATGCTGATAACATCTGATACAGTTTGTGAGAAGAGAGATCAAATTTCGCCCTGCCACCATCAACGCATGCACAAAGCTGTGCCTACTTCATCTTTGGGCCAGGAATGTCAAAACCACACTTGGCCAATGCAATACGATAATTATGGTGTTGGTTGCAGTCAGTGTGTCAATTCTGATGCACAGTGCTGGCAGTCTCTGTGTTGAGACCAAGTAGACCAGAGCTTCATGGACCTGACTAATCTCAGTAGTTTCCTATCAGGAGTTTAGCCTATCATATATATATATATATATATATATATATATATATATATATATATATATATATATATATATATATATATATATATATATATATATATATATATATATATATATATATATATATATATAATGAGTTTTTCGTCTGTTTCTTTTTCTTTTTTTTTTCTTCTTTGCTTTTGTTCTTTTTTTTTTTTTTAGTTTTTGTTTTTTCAAAGATAAAGTGCCAGGCGCAATCAGGTTTCCAAATCAAATATCTTTGGATACGCTGGGTGTTGAATCGTATTGCTTATTTGTTTACAGAAGTTGCATTCTTTGAAATAAGCCTGAAATACTGTAAATTGCTTTATTTTCATGTATTTAAATTTTTATGTTCTTTCAAATTTGTATTTTTGACATATCAGTGTAGGTTTAAGTTCAATACTTTGCAAACAATTCATACTCAAACAATGTTAATATACTGTTTCATTGTGTTTTTAGTTTCATGATTTTGAGCCATCAACTAAAAAGGCAAAAATAAGAGGACCTGATATAACAAGTCGCATTCACATTATACCGTAAATTTGGGCATTTATCTATCTTTTCATATGTTTAACAAATACATGTATGTATAATTTCAAGATTATAATATTCAATCTCTCTCTAGGCCCACATAGAGGGTGAACACATATTATTTAACTGTCTATTGTTTTCTGATTGATTAAATACCAGTAGACATCAAACACAGCCAGTGATGATTTATTATGATGAGCATTCTTGCAATATCAAAGCCCACAGAAATATGCTCAATATCATGCATTCCATATTGCAAAGTATGATATGTGCCTGAATGTCAAGTGACAATCAAAATATAGCTGGCAGATGCTTTTAAGACTCTCTTGACACCAATATGATAACACCTGGTGACCTTGAAAACAGGTCAAGGTCAATAAAAGCTCAGCTCAACCAAGCATCTAGTGACATGCTTCAATGGCCCACTGCACAAATTTATAGTGGTCGCTCATTTTTTTTCCAAAAATAATTTGGTTTGTAAGGGTAACAGCCTTGTGTATGTATACAGTAGTAAAATAAACCATTTAATTTCATCATATTCAGAGTATAGGCCTACTTTCAAAAGGGGGGGGGGGGTACAAAAAAGCCTCCCCCCCCCCCCCCATCGTTTTTGTTTTTTACAATGTGCACTTGCATCTTCAATCTGTGTACATTGGACCATATATAGGCAAGAACCTGGCGAGTTTCTATAGTTTAACAATACAATTTACAAACAGAAAAAAGTCCAAAATCTATAGTAAAAAACGTATTGAAAAAGAATTGGGAATGCAGTATTTTCAATGTAAAATTTGTAGTTTTGATATTTGCAGGTTGCACTAGATTGCATCATTTGAGGTTCAATTTTTCAAACATTTCCTTCGGAAGGGGGGAGAGGAGGGGGTACCCTCTTCCTGTACCAACCATCTTTTTGCACTCTTCACTCTGTACAAATCTCCTTTTGTTCAGAATGTTAACATCCATGCCCACTCATTAAAAATGATAACAATTGTGAATGCCCCCAAACAGGAATATTGTATAAAACCAACATATGGGGTTATTTCAGGTCTGATGGGATGGATCCCATATACCCGTTCAAGGCTGACTCTTGACTAATCTGCAGTGGCTTTTTGTGGTTTACTGATCAATTAGGATTATGGGTATATAATTGGTACCAGTAGGATATACTGTGATGGGCACAACACAAAAAGTTTAGATCAGGTTTCCTCACCCTGCCTAAGGAAATGCAAATGTTGACCTACACATACGCCCAGGCTCATGGGCCAGACCAATCCTTTCCTCCAGGTCAGTCCAAACAAACAGCTTATGCTCATTCACAGAGGGGGTTAAGGGGGCTTTCAGTGTATCAGTACAGAATATAATTTTGCTCCATTACTTAGTAAACAAGAGAATATAGACATTCTAAAACGATGGATAGTGCAAAGTAAGGAAAATATGAGGCCTTCCAGTATGCAGGTGTGTAAAATAAAATGCCCCCAGTTGGCCAGTACAGAAATACCTGATCCCCCTCTTTCTGGTGGAACAGTGACATGCCAGATCTGTCTGCCCACAAAGCATGTGCTTATTTGCATGGGGACAATTCATAACTATATGTAGATACACATCATGTGTGATAAATGTTAATAAATTACAAATGTCAAATCTAATTCTTTTTCCTCCACTTGTTTCTTTTGGTGCAAACCCCAAACTTCCAACTAATTTTTGCCACACTGAATGCATGTGTCAGTCCATCAACATAACCTTCTTTACGTGAACTTTTTATTTTTATTTTTTGGGAAATCAACAGTATGCATTATAACTTAATCAATGTTCAAATTAGGCCATAGCATTTATGAAAATCTTGGATTTGTCGTTTGAGGAAAGAACACAGATACAGGAAACCATGGGTCAGTTATAGTTAGCTGGGGAAGGGAGACCTGTAACTGAGACTCTATTTGGTATTATGCACAGATGTCAACTGGAAAAAAAATTGCTGCTCAGTGAATCTGTTTGCCTCTGTAGCAGCCTTGACTGGACTATGTAATACGTGTTGGGCATTGCAGTTGTTTGATGAGTGCCCAACATCAGAAATTTTACCCAGTCTAGGAGGCTGCTACTGAGGCAGCAAATCTGTCTGTGCGCATTCAAAATTTGCACAAATCAAAATGCTACAACTTTGGTTAATTGGATAGGCATACAGCACAATCCAATGAATTGAACTTAGAATGGAACCTCAACGTATTATAGTGTTGACAATATTCAATATTTATGTTGGTCTGGTCAAGTGTCACTAAATAGCATTAATTGAGATTCTGCAACTTTAGTTTTTAGCTCTGCTAACCTAAAGTTGCAGAGCTTATGCGATCACTCATTTTTGGCTGGCCATCATTCTGTTCGTTCATTTGTAAACAATGTGCTGGTCAACACGATAGCATCAACAATTTTAAAGTTAGCCTCTTGATATTTTTTGGACATGTTCTATGAATGAAAGTCTAGATCCTTTTCAATATTGTGGTGCTACTTACAGGATTACGTAATACACATGCCAAAAAGTGAAAAAATTGAAAGCACTCTGGTGTCCTTGATTTGTCATGGATCTGTATAAAATTTGGTGGAAACATTTGGAAGGCTAATACGTGGAATCCGAACATTACTGGTGTCGCTACCTGCAAGTGAATGGAAATTATGAGCCAATATGTGTTCTGAGCTATCGTGAGAAATAATCAAGCTAATTTAATCAGATGTCACAGCATATATGTTTCATGTCTGAAAGTACAATATTGCATAACATGGGTGACCCTTAGCCTACTTTCTCAAGGTCACTGATGGAAGAAAGTTTCAGGAGATGATATTCTTGTGATGGTCATTTTATCTTTACATGTGAACACATATGCATTTTACAATTACAGGCATTCTGATGGTTTTCAATGGAACTAACATTATATGTGTAAAAACACATTTATTTCAGGATTAAGATCAAAAATAATGATGGGGCTGTGAAACTTACACCAACTATTAATTGGGTCAGTAATCAACTGTTGTGAAAATTTGGATGCCCTTGATCCATATTTTGGTCAAAATACAAATTACATAAGTCATTGATAATTAAGAAGTACAAAATATCGATGTAAGTGAGTTAGGGTTAGTAAATTGAAAAAAAATATATGCATTTTACATGAGTATTGATTTTATAAATGATAAATGACCCATAACCTATTTTTTTTAAAGGTCACTGATGCAACAACCCACAGAATACAGATATACCACAAACAAACCACAAAAAAAAAGATTAAAACGCTCATAAATAAACACTTAACTTTTCCATTCAATAAAATGATATGTATACATATATTATCTGATTTATCCTTTTGTCTATCAATATTAATTACAAATATATCATAAACCTTCAAATAACACCATGCGAATCAAAAGCCACCTATACAATTGACCTTTGCATTTTCTCAAGTTCAGAGGCCACTTGAGGACTCACAACTTCGAAATGAAGATGAAGGTGCAATATAGGCAAAGTGCCAGCAGAGCATTAGGTCCGTGGGACTCTTGTTGGTTCCTAGGATGCGTATACAACACAAACATACAAGTTGGAAGTTGCAATTTCACCTCTACCTGTAACAGCATTGGAGATATTCAGGATTTAACTTATTCAAGTGTCCCTTATTAACATTGATTAAAATTCTACAAGTTTTTTTAGCTGTTCATCTGATATACATACAAAAGGAGGGGGGCTCTTCTACCTTTTATGGTTCTGAAGTAATCACTTTCCTGTGGTAGGTTAGATTTGAAATGTGGGCACTTTGATGAAGGAGGAAGACTTTAAAACTGTATTACCTTTTTGCTATTTTTTGTTCAAGATATTGGCCAGTTTGATCACAAACCACCGTAAAAACTCAAAATTTGGCAGGGTCTTATCTCCATGCATGGCATAAAAAACTGCCATTTTATATGGAATATCCAGATGTTTAGAATTGTGAAAATTGAGGCATTCAAATTATCAAATCTTGAATATCTCAAAACCATAGTTGTATGCAGATCGAGATAGGTTCCTTGACTAAGTCATGGCTGAGTACAAACCCAGACATTTTGTTTTTACAAAAATGTGTTTTCCTTCTTTTTTTTTCTTTCTTTCTTTCTTTCTTTCTTTCTTTCTTTCTTTCTTTCTTTCTTTCTTTTTTTCTTTCTTTCTTTCTTTCTTTTTGTTTCTTTCCTCTTTCTTTCTTTCTTTCTTGCTTTCTCTCTTTCAAACTATTGTAGATATACACCAAGTGTCAATGTGCATGTGAAGGTTTGTGACACTTGCCAATATAATGGAAAGTAACTGAAAGTTGTAGAATTTAAAATTATGGTAATAAAGGGTATTGGAAAATTTAAAAAGTTTATCTCCAAAACTATTATAGGTAGAAATGCCATTCCAACTTTAATTTGTATGTTTGAGGCAAAGCCGCATCCAATGAACCATGAACCAAAGCTGTAGGATTTTGATTTATGCAAGTTAGGTGAATATGAAAAATGTAAATCTCGAATAGCTTCAAACCTATTACAGACAGAGGTCTCATTCCAACTTCAATTTGTAGGTTTGTGACATAGCCGCATCTAATGAACCATGAACCAAAGTTGCAGGATTTTAATTTATAACAAATAAAGCGAATCCACACAACCTAAATCTTGAATAACTTCAAAATATTATAGATAGAAGTACCATTCCAACTTCAATTTGCAGGTTTATGACATTCCCACATCAGTAAACCATGAACCAGAGTTTTACGCTCTTATTTTATTCAAATTAGGCAAATACACAAAATCTAGATCTTGAATAGCTCCAAAACTACATGTATTATATGTAGTGGTGTCATTAAAAATTCATTGTACAAGTTTTTGAAATGGCCACATCCAATGAACCAAGAAGCAAATTTTTATCATTTTAATGTATGCAAGTTACTCTAATAAACAAAATTTAGATTATGTTGAACAATGGCAAAGTGTAGCATTTCACACTGTTTTCACTTTGAAGGCACACAGATTTGCTGTCAAGCAAGTCTTCTTTTCTAATTCATTTTTTATTATGTCTGTGTGCCACCACAAACATAATGTTTATCTGGGAATTCTTCATTTCTTTCCTTCTTTATTTGCAGGCAAATTTGTCCAACATTTCATTTGAAAAGTGTCACATGTAAAAACTCCAAACTTGGCATGATTATACTTACATAATTGAAGTTTAGAGTTTTTGTAAAGAGGTTCAACAGTTTTGAAAATTATGCAAATTAGGGCCATTTGAAAATATAAATCTTGATGATCTTCAAAACTATAATAGGTACAGGTAACCAATCTAACTGCAATTAATATGGTTGTTAAACTGCACATTTTTTTGTAATTTACATGTGACCTCGAAATGTCATAGGTCAAGATCATTTGGAACTATGAAATTTACATCCAGTCATAACTCAGTCAATTTTATTTAATTTTGATCAAGTTGAACTCAAATTGTACCTATTTTAATACTGCACATTTTTGTAATTTACATGTGACCTCTAAAGGTCAAAGATATAGGGCACTTGGACCTTTGAAATTTTTATCTAGCCATAACTCGGTTAATTTTCATTCAGTTTTGATCATGTTGGGCTCAAATTGTTAATGTCAAAGGTCAATGTCATTTGGACCTTTTAAAGTTTCATCCAGTCATAACTCAGCCAATTTCTATCCAATTCTAATCATGTTAGACTCAAATTGTAGGTAATGCAACATTGCACATTTTTGTAAGAACTTGTAACCTCTACACAGCAAAGGTCAGGGTCATTTGGCCCTTCGAAAGTTTCATCTTGCAGTAACGTGGTCAATTTTCATCTGATTTGGTTCGTGTTGGGCTTAAATTGTGGGTATTGTAACACTGTACATTTTTTTGCAATTTAAATGTGGCCTTCAAAGGTCAAGGTCATTTGGACCGTGAAATTTTTATCCAGCCATAAGCTGAATGGAATGTGAAGTACCAAAGGACAAAAGTTGTAACATTTAATATTTACAACTCTTGAAGCCACACAGACAGATTTGCTTTCAAGCAAATCTTCTTTTCTAGTTAACATTATTTTCAAGCTTGAAGTTCATCAAGCATTGCCACATTACTAGCCTTGATGCAATGAAGACAATAAAGTGTGGTTGCCAAGAATGCTACGAATGATGATGATGATGATGATGATGATGATGATGATGATGATGATGATGATGATGATGATGATGATGATGATGATGATGATGATGATGATGATGATGATGATGATGATGATGATGAAGAAGAAGAAGAAGAAGCAGCTGGCATGTAAAATGCTGTATCTGTATCATAAACAAAATACATTTTGCAAAGAGCCCACTGTACAGCAGACCCATTTACTGGTAAAGATTAGCACCCATCCCACCATTTCACTGCTACAACTTTAGAAAAGCCCGATATGATGTATGCATTCTGACCATCCACAGGGTCCCAGCAAGGCAGCATAAATTTAGTCAGTGACACAAGTGTCATCAGATCCAATTTCAAGAATGTAGGGCAATGGTGTATACATTATATACCTCCATGGTGGGGCATAACTGTTTTCTTATTAATGTTCTGTCCTGCCCACATACACCACCAAAGCTTACTGGAATCAATTATCATCTCAGTATCCATGACAGGCCCAATTATCTACTTAACTGATAAGAAAACCAGTGCATCAATCACTAGTCCATGCTATGAACACATGCCATTACATGGGTGTATTTGAAATTTGAAGTCACAAATTTCTTGCAAGAAAGTTTATATTACACCCATGGGAGGTCCACTTATTAAACTGATAACAGGAACGGGGGTTCTGCTGCACTCAGATATTGATTATTTATACCTCCCATGATGGACTACTGTCTTGTGAGACCACAATTTGGTCATCCCTAAAGCTGGTCTTTCAAGATAGGTTACACTGTACTGCTACCCTCATTAAGTAAATGACAAGTTTTTATAAGACCACCAAAACTGTTAAATGTAATTTGCATTCTACCTGGACATTGACTTCCCAGTGATCTTGAGAAACTAGTAAAATGTAGGCTATAGACTCCTTCTTCAGAGAGGACTGTATATGATGTTCCCAGCAAAAACTTTAAAATAACTGCTGATTACAGAAAATAAGAACGTTATAAAATAATGGTCAGTACAAAGTACAAAAAATAAGAGAGTTCCCAGCATGTTTGTATGGGTAATAAAATGCCCTAGTGCACCAGTACTGTAATACCCTTTAATACCCTCCTCCCATTTTCCAGGATGGAAATACTGAGATAGCGGTGCCTGTCACCAAAGACCATGCTTAAATGGAGGTAAATTGTGATCTTATGAGAGGTACATGTACAAGCTACCAAAAAATTGTACCAGGTAAGGTCTGTGCAAAAGTGGTCTCTCATCGGGGTGGTCATTAGCAACAGGTACTACTGCACTAAAAGTAAATTGTACATTATTATCCAATCAAAATAAAACCTTGTTCATGTTATTGGCTAGTTGGATATTTCAATTGGACATTCCAATTGGAAAATCCCATTGGCCAAGTTAATTGGACAGTACAGTTGGACCAAACAAAAGTACATTTTGATGAACTCTACACAAAATAAACTATGAAATGTAGATTTTTATAAGTGATGAATGCTCTTGATACAGAACACAACATGTTAATAGATTACAAGACATGCAGGAACTCTGAAAAGATGGTTCTTATGGAAGTCTTGACCATTACTAGAAAGGGCTTAACCTTGGGATTTCACAGTCTCCAATAATATGTAAACATTCATATATATTTTTGATCAATATGTTAGAACTTTTGCAGCAAACGTGTAGATAATCTATAATAAATGTGTTAACAGTAAAAGTTTAATGATATGTGGCTTTATATAGCTTATTTCTGAGCTGTTTTGTGTGAGAGAAAAAGTTGTGGGATCCCATTGGATGAATGAAAAGATAGTATCCAGCTGGATCTCATTGGATACCATGGGCCGTCCAATGGGATACCATAGGATACCATGGTATCCCATTGATGGTAATTTTTTAATATCTGAAATTTGAGACACCTTAGGGAATATTTTTTGGTATTGACACAACAACAATGATCATCCTTGTTAACATGCAGAATATCAGATTTCTACTTTGTTTTGTTTTTTTTGCAATGTTCAGGTACAGATCCGGACCGAGTTCCTAGTCTGGATTTGTCAAGCCTCATGTTAGTTCCAGCCGGAACCTTATCCCTGTCACATAGGACCATCTGTCGCTTTCCTGTGGTAAGAGCAGGTTTTTCCCCCTGGACGGATAAAGTTTGAATATCGAGATCGTTTGATCTGGGCCAGGCATTGGGCTATGTGCGTACGATGTAATGTTGTCGAAATGGCTGAAACCACATATATATCCTAGTGAGCAGTATCAAATAGAGGATAACCAACTGGACAAGTATAGGGGTAATTCTATTACAGCTAATTTGAGCCAAATGTTTAGTGCGGCAATGTACCAGAAACTGAGCAAAATATTTGAAAGAATTTGGCTACTGTGTCAATGTTATCGTACACTCCAAACCAGACACTGACAACTCGTGAAGTTTGACCAGACTTTAATGCACTTTACATAACACGGTAAGCGCCATGATGGTAGACGGCCAGGGACCACAGTGGGCCAAAGGACCTATAATAAATAACCCACCAGACACGCCACTGGACCCATGCCATACAAGTAGCATACATGTATGGCGTAACTACTCTTTTTCTTCCTCCTCAGGAGTTTTTAACTGTCCAGGAATATTAAAAAATAACAACCACAAAAAAGGGGTAATCAAGCACAAAAGGTCCAGGCAGTGATATAAAAGACAGTTTTCATTTGTGCAGTGAATCGAGTATCACTTGTAGGGTTGGTGTAGAATATATGGAAGTATTTATGACTGTAGCTAAGATTCTGTTGGAATAATAAAAATGATAAGTCTAGAAGTCTATCGAGCACAAAATGGCCTTCTCAGGGATAGACACCCTCCAGCCAATAGGGCATTATTATGTCCCTTGTGACTTGTGGTACAAAAACATGTAGAAGTCACAACCATGTGAATATTAAGTAAGAAAATTACTGGTAAACTACATAGTCAGCTAAATATTTTGGTGGAGCATGATGTCTGGTAGGAAATGACGTACACCAAGAGCTTCGGCAGATGTGGCAAGCTCTGTAGGAATGTGGGGCAAACTAGGTGTAGTAACTGTTGTCAAATACAATATATAGTATTTGTGTATTTTCTCTATCTTGCGGTCTCTGTTAGTTCGGTTTTTTTTTTTTTTTTATTTTTTTTTTTATGTTTTTGGGTGCCCTGTATATTCCGTTGTACGTCAGGTTCTGTTTGTTAACTTCGGTATCGGTAATCTTCGTTTGTGGTCCGAGTTATTACATAAGCACATTCGAGTGTTGTCGTCCTGTCTTTGTTTGTCTTGGACGCTTATATATAAAGACACCCATTCGCGTTGTCTGGTCTCGTCAATCTCTGCAAGCACACAGTAGACACCCATTTTCCACGCTGTCAATGCGGACATGTATCGGTTGATACTTTATTTATCCTGATTCCTCTGGCCATGCATTCACGGAGAAGGCTACTTGTGTGAGTATTTGCTTGGTGTCGATTTGGTCAAGGCTTCATTTATATATTTTTTGTTCGACGTTCTTGAGTTATTGAATTTGGGATTCAGAGTGGTTTCACGACCACCCTTTACGTTTTATTTTAGCCCCGGGCGTTCGTCCCTTTGGTGAATTCAGTTTGCCCTGGTGTGGATATATACAGCCGAATGTACGTTTCCCAGGATATGGAGGCATTGCAGCATTTGTCATTTTTCTCGTGTGTGGAGTTGCACTAAATTTTCCTGTGAGTACACGTTTTTTATGCATTGTGAGTTGCTCTAATGTTTACAGAAAACTGCCGTGTTAGAGTTAAGCCCGGGGTCATCCCATGGATTTGCACTAATAATTTGCTGCTGGGTACTTGCGTAGCGTGTTGCTCTATTAAAAGTTCCATATAAAATAGCTTGCAAAACGATTCACATGTTCCCATATTGTTAAATTGCGAATATATACGAAACCCTGCGTATTTTTTTCGATTTATTAAAGTTGCGCGTGTATTTTTTAATTCTTACTATTGTGCCGATTCATGCACATTTAATTTCATGATTAAATTGTATTTGTCACGATATATTTGTGACCAGGCCAGTATACTAAAATCTGGTTATTCTGGTTTATCTAGTCACCAGTTCACAACAGATGGCACTGCTGTTATTGGGTGTGGCACATGCGATTCTTGATGCGTGATAGCTTTCATAATGATGATGGCGCAGCTCATTTATTATATGTGGCTTTGATATTTGAAAAGTGTAAATTTACGTGCTGTTTAAATACTTTATGCGGCTTTGTGGTAAAATTATAGATATAATTTGTAATTTGTCGCTTTACACCAAAGCATATTTCCGCATTCATGAAATTGTTAATCATGTTCATTGCTAGATATAATTATGCATTTCTATTACTGATGCCGATGTAGATTGCTAATTTTTTTAATATACGTGCTCTGGAATGTTATGAGATTAATTCGTATATGAGTGGTAATTGTATTTTGTGCATTTTTTTTCACAGTAATGCAACGATTACAGAGGAATACAGTATAAGAGTTAACCACGGGGGTTAACTGTTTGTTCTGCGTCATGCAATAAAGGACCGCTACTTCATGCTTTTCAACCCCATTCTTCAGTAGTTATTTCTTCCCACTTCGAGTGAATGACAAAAGATTAAGAAACATTTATTTATTTTCATTTGGAACAAAGCAAAAGTATCATCAGATCTGTGACATTGGAATTATATATTATTTACTTCTAACGCAAGATATCATTTGCAACCAACGCCAGTTTCTTCCGTCGCAGGAATTCTTGTAGTACAGTGTTTATAATTAAGTGTTTGGGTGTAATCTATGCATTTATTTGTTCATTTATTTTTCATTGTGTGTGCTTCGACATACACAATGGCCTCCTTAGACGAGGCGCAAGCCACCCGGAAGGTATCCAAGGGTAAGGTTTCAAGGTTCTGTAACAAAATATCCCAAATCATTGCTGAGGATGACGATGTTTCTGGAGTGCCTGAGTTAGTGGTACAATTAAAGCAGGCTTTTTCTGCATTCACGATCAATCACGAAAGTGTCATTTCCTTAGATAAAGAAGAATCGACCGATCATGATGCATATTATGATTTAGTACAGGCAAATTATATTGACGCCTTGTCTAAGGCAAAAGAAACAAAGTGTAACAGTGGTAGTACAAATGCAAGCGGGACTTTGTCCGCTGATCGAGAAATGTTCAACTTGTTGAGCTTACCGAAGGTTGAGCTCGAGGTTTTCTCGGGTAACCCACAAAAGTATCACACCTTTGTAAAGTCATTCCAACTAAGCGTTTAGAAATGTTGCGCAGACCCTGACGCAAAATTAACTCGTTTATTGCAATTTACTGCAGGCGATGCTAAAGAGGCCATTCGCGCGTCGATTTTCATTGGCGGCGGAGCAGGGTATAAACACGCTCTTGACACACTTAAAGACCTTTACGGGTCAGAACATAGGGTCACTCAAGATATTATAAAATCGCTGCGCAATCAAAAAGCTGCTAAGTCAGTATCAGACATGCGTTCTTTCTCTCATGAATTACGCAACTCGCATTTGATTCTGAAAGATATCGTTTGTTTGAGTGAGGTCGACTCGCAAGTTGTGATATTTGATATAGTCGCACGCCGACCTAATTTCGCACAGAATCGCTGGTGCAAAGAGGAACTTAAACACAAACGTTCTTCAGGTTCTTACCTAAAGTTTGAGAAATTGGTTGAGTTTGTAGAACAAGTAAGTGATGAAATGAATGATCCGCTCTGTGGTAATGCAGCCAGGGCTGATCGTTATCAACAGAGAAAACATGTCACTTCTCATGCTACCGTCCAACAAGACCAAAAGAGTAAACAAAAACAAACTTCACCTAATACCAGGCGACGTAACACTTCTGTTCGTGACGCCAACCTTCCGCCAGATGGCGCCACCATTCCTAAGGTTGTCAATACTACTGGTAACACTGGTGCTACACAAGAGAACACACGTTCATATCCGCCTTGTAAAGTGTGCGATTAGTCTCATTCGATAATGAGATGCCCAGAATTTAGGAAAATGAAAGTTCCTGAACGTGTTTCTTTTGGCCAACATCACAATTTGTGCCATAACTGCCTAAAAGGTAATCACGTGGCATCTGAGTGTACAAATAAAAATAGGTGTTTTGTTTGTCAAGGAAAATATACCAGTTTCTTGCACTCTGACCAAACGTCTTTGACATTTGCTACCAATGCTAGTGGTTGCCTTATGCCGCTTGTGAAGGTTAAGGTCAATGATTGTGTATGGGCGAATGCAGCTTTCGATGCATTCTCATCATCTTCATTTTGTACTGAGAGGTTAGCTCATCGTTTGAATTTGAAAGGTTCAAAACATCAGTATATCTTGAAAACAATAAGTGGAACGACATCTACAGCTTCAAAACAGGTGTCATTTGAGGTCACTTCAGGTCAAGAGTCCATGGTTTTATCAGGTGTCAAAGTTGTCCCCGATATCCCTGTTTCATCAAGCACTATAAATCAGAATGATTACGAACACTTGCATGGTCTTGACTTGTCTGCTAGCATAGGTTGTCAAGAAGCAGATATACTTATAGGACAAGATTTTGCAGACGCGTTAATCACACTTGAAATTCGCAAGGGATCTCCTGGCCAGCCGTTTGCAGTGAAATACAAGTTTGGGTGGACCGTTAGTGGTAAAGTCCCTAAAATAAGCACAAGTCATGTTGTAATATGCAACTTTGTGTCTTCATCTGTTGAAATCGAACCTCGTCGTTCGGCTCCTATATCTGACATTAACCTGTTATGGGAGTTGGAAAATTGAGGTGTTGATCGTCCTGGCTTGTTGGTGTCAGACAAAAAGGTTATTGACTTGTGGGATAGCACCTGTACTAAGGTGAATGGTCATTACGAACTTCCTATACCATGGAAAAACCCTGAGGAAACTCTTCCTAACAATTTTGTCCAAGCAAAGAAACGCTTAGACAATTTAGTCAAACGTCTTGGTCGAGAAAAATTGTATGCCAGATATGATGACGAGATCTCTAAACTGCTTGATTCCAATTATGCAGAAATGGTTCCTGTCGAATCCTTGTATAAAGCCCAGCGTGTATGGTACCTACCACATCATGGTGTCTACAACCCCAATAAGCCTGACAAGTTTGGGTGGACCGTTAGTGGTAAAGTCCCTAAAATAAGCACAAGTCATGTTGTAATATGCAACTTTGTGTCTTCATCTGTTGAAATCGAACCTCGTCGTTCGGCTCCTATATCTGACATTAACCTGTTATGGGAGTTGGAAAATTGAGGTGTTGATCGTCCTGGCTTGTTGGTGTCAGACAAAAAGGTTATTGACTTGTGGGATAGCACCTGTACTAAGGTGAATGGTCATTACGAACTTCCTATACCATGGAAAAACCCCGAGGAAACTCTTCCTAACAATTTTGTCCAAGCAAAGAAACGCTTAGACAATTTAGTCAAACGTCTTGGTCGAGAAAACTTGTATGCCAGATATGATGACGAGATCTCTAAACTGCTTGATTCCAATTATGCAGAAATGGTTCCTGTCGAATCCTTGTATAAAGCCCAGCGTGTATGGTACCTACCACATCATGGTGTCTACAACCCCAATAAGCCTGACAAGTTTGGGTGGACCGTTAGTGGTAAAGTCCCTAAAATAAGCACAAGTCATGTTGTAATATGCAACTTTGTGTCTTCATCTGTTGAAATCGAACCTCGTCGTTCGGCTCCTATATCTGACATTAACCTGTTATGGGAGTTGGAAAATTGAGGTGTTGATCGTCCTGGCTTGTTGGTGTCAGACAAAAAGGTTATTGACTTGTGGGATAGCACCTGTACTAAGGTGAATGGTCATTACGAACTTCCTATACCATGGAAAAACCCCGAGGAAACTCTTCCTAACAATTTTGTCCAAGCAAAGAAACGCTTAGACAATTTAGTCAAACGTCTTGGTCGAGAAAACTTGTATGCCAGATATGATGACGAGATCTCTAAACTGCTTGATTCCAATTATGCAGAAATGGTTCCTGTCGAATCCTTGTATAAAGCCCAGCGTGTATGGTACCTAAAACATCATGGTGTCTACAACCCCAATAAGCCTGACAAGTTATGTGTTGTGTTTGACTGTGCGGCATGTTATGGAGGACTTTCATTGAACGAACGTTGTCATCAAGGTCCTGATCTTGTCAACAAATTGTTATTTGTTTTTTTACGTTTTTGCCTACATGGTTTGGCGTGCAAGCAGATGTGCGTAGTATGTATAGCCAGGTCTCTATACCCACATATGATCACGACACACTTAGTTTTTTGTGGTACAAGAATGGCAAACTTGCGCATCTACGTATGTCAAGTCACCTTTTTGGTGGAGTTTGGTGTGCTAGTTCAAGTGCGTACGCACTAAGAAGGACAGTAAATGATAATCCTAGTGTCTACCCGTTAGTGAAGGAAGCCATCTTGAAATCAATGTACGTGGATGATTTGACCTGTTCCCTCAGTAGTAAAAACGATGTGTATGCGGTTACAGTCGGTATACCAGCTACACTTCAGACCGGTGGATTTGAGCTCACAAAATTTGCCATAAATGACAAAGAACTTCTCAGTGAAATTCCTATTGAGCATCAAGCCAAAGAAGTACATGCGTTTTCATCTAGTTCTGTCTGTAGGGCTTTGGGTGTGAACTGGAATATTCAAGATGACAATTTTTGTTTTTCTATCCAGAATACACCTTTAAATGAAATCACACGTCGAATGATGCTCCAATTTATAGCCTCAATTTTCGACCCTTTATGTCTCATCAGTCCCTGGATCTTATCTGGCAAACTGTTATTACAAGAAGCTACTCGATTACACCTAGAATGGGATGACATTGTGCCACAGGGTTTACAATTGGAATGGAACACATGGTTTGCTTCCTTTAAGCCAAATCCACAACATTAGATTCCCGCGTTGTATCAAACTATTGAACTTTGACAATGGGTACTATGAGTATCATATTTTCGCTGATAGTGGCCAACTTGCCTACAGCGCGTGTGCATATTTGAGGTGTGTAAACATCAAGGGTGAAATAACTTGTCGGTTATTGATGAGTAAATCTCATGTGGCGCCTATTAAGAACAGTTGTACTATCCCAAGACTTGAATTACAGGCTGCTAAGTTTGCAGTTAGCATCTATGCCATGCTTCGTGAAGAGTTACCTCTAAACATCGTACCTACTTTCTTTTGGACCGATTCTACTATCGTCCTGGGTTATATAACCAATGAGAATCGAAGGTTTCGTACGTTTGTTAAGAACAGAGTTACTTACATCCGCTCTATATCTGATCCTCGCTGCTGGCGTCATGTGTCGTCAAGTGATAATCCTGCCGACTTACTGACAAAGCCAAGTTCAATCAATTGCCAAGGGGCATTAAATTTATGGCTTAATGGACCAGTCTGGTTAAGCCAACCTGCAGCATTCTGGCATAAGGATTAAATTACATCTTTTCTTATCCCTGAAAATGACCCAGAATCAAAATCTACGATCACACATACAAACCAAGTCCAAGATAAGTCTACGATTCAACGAGTTTGTGAACAATATTCGACATGGTCTAAAGTCATCAGATTCGTTGCTTGAATATGCAGATTTGCTTTAGTTAAATCCAAACACGTGAAAACACAAGGTCCTTTGTCTGCACTTGAGTATGATACGGCTCATGATATCATAATTAAACACGTCCAAGCTCAAGTTTATGAACGCGAGATAGAAGAACTCAGAGCTAACAGACCCTTGCTCAGATCCAGCAGTATTTTATCTTTGCGTCCTTATTTGGACAAAAATGGTATTCTGAAAGTTGGTGGAAGGACAGGTGACCATCCTATTTTGCTCCCTCATTCTCATGTGGTATCTCAGGCTATTGTACTTCATTTTCATGTCTCTGGACATCTTGGATGTGAATGGACTTTGAGCTTAGGATATAGCAAATATTGGATTACCAAGGCACGTCGCTTAGTTCGTACTGTTCTTGGTAGATGTGTAACATGCAAAAGGATGTATGCTAAACCTTCAAGCCAAATCATGACTAACTTACCACCTGAGCGTATTTAACCCAATTTACCTGCCTTTACATATTATGTTGGTGTAGATTGTTTTGGACCATATCTGACCAAATTTTACCGTGGTCAAAAGAAGCGTTATGGATTTATCTTCACTTGTCTGTGTTCCCGAGCTATTCACATTGAAGTGTTACATTCCTTGGATGCGGAGTCGTTTCTGAATGCTTTTCGGCGTTTTGTAGCCCGCAGAGGCTTTCCCGCCAAAGTTTTCAGCGATAACGCAATAAATTTCACGAAAGGTGAAGAAGAATTGCGCAAAGCATTCGCCTTTCCTACAAAGAACACATTGAGATCACATGCTACAAGTAGATCCATTGAGTGGTCATTTATTCCACCCAAAAGTCCCCATTTTGGTGGGGCATGGGAGAGACTTGTGGGCGTCTTGAAAAGAGTATTTAGAGCTATATTTCCGAAAGTGACTCACATGTCCGATGAGATTCTTACTACAACATTCTGTGAGGTTGAGTCAACTGTTAACGGCAGACCTTTGACTAAGCTCAGTTCGGACCCAAATGACCTTACACCACTCACTCCGAACTCTTTGCTCATATCTCGCCACTTCTCTGACCCACCCTCTAGTGTAGGTTCAGCTTCAGATGCTTACCGAAGTCGTTGGAAATATGTTCAGCATCTGGCGAATTTATTCTAGAGCCGTTGGGTAAAGGAATATTCACCTACGTTATATGTAAGATCAAAGTGGAATATTGAGCGTCGTAACATCCAAATCGGCGAATTAGTGTTGATTTGTGATTCGGGCCTTCCTAGAAATCTGTGGCCTCTTGCAATTGTAAAGCAAGTGTTCCCTGGACGTGATGAAAAAGTCCGCTCTGCATTGGTAAAAACACGAGTAACAGAATTACACCGCCCAATCACGCAGCTTGTATGCTTAGAAGCAGACACATGAGTCAAATTAGATAGTCATTAAAAATACCGGTATTGTTGTTTCTTGTATGGTTAAAACAATATATATTTACCTCATTTTTTGTGGTAAATTTATAAAACATGTCAGTTTGCTGTATATGTAGTTTTGAATGAAAATATCTATGGTTCATAATGAATAAATATTGTCATGTTGCTTGCTTGATATGTTTTCCGAGTCGGTCTATGGCTGTTTGTCATTTCAACTGCTATATATGCAGTGGTGATAGGGATGAGGAGACATTTCTTATGAATGATCTTACCTCGGTCACCTAAGTGTATCTTGAGAGGGTCACAAGTCCTTAAGTCTATTATGGCTTGCTGCAATCGGCGAAAAAAAGGATAGTTTATCTTTGCTCAGCATGTTTATAATTATCGTTCTTGAAATGGCTTCATTATCATTCATGCTCTCTGGTAAATTACAAGTGGGACTTGGATGCTAGAATGTTCATGGTACCTTTGTTGAGCTTGACGCTTTAATATTGCAATTATAGATTTTTCTCTTGCTGGATATTTTAAATATTCCAGAGAGGGGAAGTGTCAAATACAATATATAGTATTTGTGTATTTTCTCTATCTTGCGGTCTCTGTTAGTTCGTTTTTTTTTTTTTTTTTTTTTTTAATGTTTTTGGGTGCCCTGTATATTCCGTTGTACGTCAGGATCTCTTTGTTAACTACGGTATCGGTAATCTTTGTTTGTGGTCCGAGTTATTACATAAGCACCTTCGAGTGTTGTCGTCCTGTTTTGTTTGTCTTGGACGCTTATATATAAAGACACCCATTCGCGTTGTCCGGTCTCGTCAATCTCTGCAAGCATACAGTAGACACCCATTTTCCACCCTGTCTATGTGGACATGTATTGGTTGATACTTTATTTATCCTGTTTCTTCTGGCCATGCATTCACGGAGAAGGCTACTTGTGTGAGTATTTGCTTGGTGTCGATTTGGTCAAGGCTTCATTTGTATATTTTTTGTTTGACGTTCTTGAGTTATTGAATTTGGGATTCAGAGTGGTTTCACGACCACCCTTTACGTTTTATTTTAGCCCCGGGCGTTCGTGACTTTGCTGAATTCAGTTTGCCCTGGTGTGGATATATACAGCCGAATGTACGTTTCCCAGGATATGGAGGCATTGCAGCATATGTCATTTTTCTCAGCCCATGGAGTTGCACTAAATGTTCCTGTGAGTACACGTTTTTTATGCATTGTGAGTTGCTCTAATGTTTACAGAAAACTGCCGTGTTAGAGTTAATCCCGGGAGTCATCCCATGGATTTGCACTAAAATTTTGCTGCTGGGTACTTGCGTAGAGTGTTGTTCTATTAAAAGTTTCATATAAAATAGCTTGCAAAACGATTCACATGTTCCCATATTGTTAAATTGCGAATATATACGAAACCCTGCGTATTTTTTTCGATTTATTAAAGTTGCGCGTGTATTTTTTAATTCTTACTATTGTGCCGATTCATGCACATTTAATTTCATGATTAAATTGTATTTGTCACGATATATTTGTGACCAGGCCAGTATACTAAAATCTGGTTATTCTGGTTTCTCTAGTCACCAGTTCACAACAGGTGGCGCTGCTGTTATTGGGTGTGGCACATGCGATTCTTGATGCGTGATAGCTTTCATAATGATGATGGCGTAGCTCATTTATTATATGTGGCTTTGATATTTGAAAAGTGTTAATTTACGTGCTGTTTAAATACTTTATGCGGCTTTGTGGTAAAATTATAGATATAATATGCTCTGGAATGTTATGAGATTAATTCGTATATGAGTGGTAATTGTATTTTGTGCTTTTTTTTCACAGTAATGCAATGATTACAGAGGAATACAGTGTAAGAGTTAACAACGGGGGTTAACCGTTTGCTCTGCGTTATGCAATAAAGGACCGCTACTTCATGCTTTTCAACCCCATTCTTCAGTAGTTATTTCTTCCCACTTCGAGTGAATGACAACTGTGTTGTCCACATATGAAGTGTCATCATCAGAAGAGTCGCCAGATATGTGTGCAACATGATGGGGTACCGTGGAAAATTTGTGTTTACGTACCATATAAAACTCAGATCGCTTAACTTTGGTTCTCAACTGCGACCCAACAAATTTGCGTACAGTGCACCATATGTCATCCACAGAAGTTACCAAGTAACGGTCACATGCTCAAGTTTTCTCTCTGTCTTTGTGAATGTATACAAGATCACCAATGCCAATGATGGGAGCTACAGGAGACCTTCCAGTTGGAGCTTTGGCCTTAGTACTGTAAGGATGGTTAAGATTACGCACAGCGTGTTGGTCACTTATAACTTGCTGATCAGTTACGGGTAGTTGGTTGTTGGTACATTGGTCACCTTGGGTGTACATTTCAGGGGCTGACAGGCCTCGAGTGCGTATGCCAGAGTTCAGACGGTCAGCGGTAAAAGCTAGAGTCATAGGGGTAACAGGAGCACCTGATGGGTCTTGACGGAAGAACTCATCCTCCAATTCCTGTATTGCATGTTCAGCCACAGGTTTTTGTTCGGATTTTTTACACATCAAGTTTCCACAGCAAGACTTTACTTCGCCAATAGAGGATCATTTTCGAGCGAGGCAAAGCCAGGAGCACAGTCTGTACGGATAGTTGCCATCGGACCCTCCAGAGGTCGTAGTTCCACACAAAGGCAGACCAAGGCATAGCATAATGTGTGGTGCCGCTCATTGTCAATAATAGGTGTGATGGTGAAAGAAGTGACAGTCTCAAGCATAACTAAAATGCACTGCTGCTCACACTTCATGTGTGTGCGCCTGAAATCTGAACAATCAGCTTGGATCACAAACCATGAAGCCCTGGTGGAAAATTGAAGTTTGGTGCCACCGGAGAGTATGTCTTGTGTGGAGACTTTATGAACTACCGAGTCTTTTGTGCGATGAACGAATGAGCAGACTTGACATGTGGGCTCTGTGCATTCCGGGGGATTAAGACTGGCAAAATCAGATGGTCTGTTTGATCAGGCTGTTAAATGATGGAAAGATGCTTGATATCAGCTAACCATAGACAGGGATGTGGATACCTGTGGGCTAGTTGAAAATTCACCTCAACATAATTTTTCAATTGTTTGAATGCACGGTTTGTTATCAGTCAGGATGCAAGGTTTATGTTGTTACTGAATGATATACAGACTAAAGTTTTTGAGGCGACGGCATTGGAGATGGCCTCAATCTCACATGGTAGCCAGGTTAGTTGACGTTCTCTGAGTGTGGCAATAAAAAAAAAAACAGCCAGCAGAGGCTTTTCTTGGGGAGTGACATTCAGTGTTGCTCTGATGGCTTGTTTTTGGACTGAACCGTCAGTAATGATCCAAAGTTGGTCGTCAGCACGTGGGAGGGTTACAGCCTGGGTGGACTTTAATGCACCTTGCGCAGCCTGAAAGGATGAAAGTAACTTGTCAGTCCACGAAATGGGATGCAAAGACTGACATCCACTGACAGCATCATCCAAAGGTGTGATAAGGGATGCACAATGCGGGAGCACATGTGACAAGACTTTGTAGGCTCCGATGCATGATCTTAAGCCACTGACCTTAGATGGGGGTGGGCACAATGACAGGGCTGCAATATGATGAGGGCTATCTTTGATGTTTCCCTGGCACCATATCCAACCCAAGATTGTAGTGCTCTTGGGGCATACAAATGTTTTCAGAGCAGACAGTTTCAAATTAGACTGGTATAAGGGTATGTAGCACCTTCCGCCAATTGACAAGTAGATTGTTAAGTGTATTAGCACCACAATACAGATCATCTGTGATTTTTGCAATGATACCTTCCTGCAGTAGCTCATCAAGAACTCTACACATTAGTTCCTCTGAAGCAGTTTTGGAACCGGGCATACCCATAGCTGATCTGGCATACACTCATACCCCCTTAAAGGCTGTTGCAACACCACAATATTTCATTGACTCGCGTTTATTTTGCAGAAAGCTTTTGTGAGGTCTGTAGTGATTATCTATTTCCACTGAGCAATATTTCGGAGTGTAGAATCAACACCAGGGAGAAGTGATGGTTGCAGTTTACTGTAGTGCACAACATCTGCAAATGCTGTCACAAATCTGGACCCACCACTAGGCTTTTTTACGAGAAATGACGGGTTGAGATATTCAACATTAATACCCACCTCCTCGGGGCGTACAAACACACCATGTTTCTCTAACTCATCAAACTTAAGTTGCAACTCCACCAATTTATCTCTGGAGTACTGTGGAACCCTGCCTTTCCATTGAGGGGACTGTACAGGACCCATGTTTACGACGGATGAGAATGAACCAGCGAAGCCATTGTACCCCTTGAAGTCTGGATTGAACACTTCAGCATATCCTGCGTGAAGTGATTGAAATTTGTCTTTTATGACAGGGGGCAACATGTTAGCTGGATCCAGGTGAACAGCTGCTAAATGTGAAAGGTAGTTGGTTGTCCTAGGCTGCTGGATATTGACCAGGTCGTCACTAGCACAGGTACTGTCAATATGTGGAGGTATAACAGCTGGCCGTACTTGACAGAAATGCTCATGTTTCTTTAAAAGAAGATATTCAGTAGTTAGATTTGGAATATGAATTTTTCCGGCAACACTGGTTACAATGCATGGGGGAGGCCACAGCTCTGATACCTTAGATGTTTTTATGCTACGGGCATCAGTACGAGGCTCCACAGCAAATGATGAATCTGAAAATGCCATTTCAGTGGGTAGTCCTAATTCAATGAAGTCGCCAGGCCAGATTGTAGTAGTGCCTTTGGGTGCTCGTAGAACACTGGCTATCCTGACAGTATGGCAGGTTAAAGTATTATCTGTGGACCCATAAGTGTAACTGGACCCATCAGCAAGGATAATTTGACGTTTAGCAGGCTGGACACATATGTCGTTGGTCTCCATAAATGGTGTGCCACCTAAAATTTCAACATCAAGATTTTGGACAACAAGGCCCTTGAATATAAGGTCTTGGCCATATCTTTACAGGGTAAGCCTCGTTTCGCCGCTTACAATAAGTTGGGATGAACCTTCAGCCTTGTGTGCTAACTGGGAAGACTTGGTAACTGTTGCGCCCAAAGCCTGAGCAGTAGAAGCTCTTATCATGTTACCTGTGGCCCCGCTATCAATGATGACGCGTACAGTATGGTGGCCGCAAAAAACGTCGAGGTATGGGGATTGATGGATTTTTACCCATAGAGTAGCTGTGGAATCAGGGGACTGATTGGCATCATTTTTGTGTTGAGATGGACTCGCAGGTGGTTTCCTCGTCAGACTCGCTGATTATACGGGCCACTTGTCGTGCTTTAGCCATGAACTTAAGGTCACTCTTGGGCAAGTGAGGACATTCACGCAGGTAGTGGGGGCGTACGCTTGATTGGCCTGCCTGGTGACATAATGGGCATGACTCGTGGTAAGCACTCCTCGCTTGGCTAGGCTTTGTTTGTCTCGGTGAAGATGAGACACGTGATAACTGACCCTGGTGTCTGTAAAAGCCCTGTGCACGCAATTCCTTAGCATCATCTGCGACACGAACTTCTTCGAGTAAAGACGGCAAAGCCTGTGATATTTCAGGTTTTATGCTGGCTAATGTTCTTGATCTGAGTTCCATGCCGTAACATTGTTTTACTACTTTAAGGAGGTCCACATTTATGAGCCGGAGCCAGGTAAGGATCACAAAGTTCTCTAGAGAAGGGGATAGCTCCTCATCTTCATCTACCAGCTCACCATGATGGGTTATACTGCTTTCTCTTGTTAATAAGTTGTCTTCAATAAAGGCCATCAGGCGTTGGTACAAATCCTCTGGGCGTTCCTCTGGCTCAAGGTGTATGTCAGCCAGGTCAATGAAATGGGAGCCAGTGGACTTGAAACCATAGTGAAGACGGATTGTCTGCCAAATGTGATCTATTGAGTTGAATTCTTAACTATGGAGGAACGCGAGATAACCGGGCAGTAGTTGGTGATCTGTCCTAACATTAGTTCTAGCATGTTCACTTTTTGCTGTGCTGTGCACCTACAAGACTGGCACGGTTGCAGGGCGTCTGTTAAACCACGTAATGGAGAAGCCTTTGTCTTCTTGTCCCATGCAGAGCCAGTGACTAAAAAGGGGGCAAACTGTGAGTCAAGAGATAAGGTGTAAAGCAAGTTTTGTGTGTAATTTTTGGAGGAATTCACTGTCTCTGACTTGGTGAGACTCCATTGTTCTGGAACGCGAACGGAGGATGTCATGCTTGATGGTGTTGGGACGTGAATGTGCAAGTAGTGCCTGTCTTACCACTCAGATGCTGGTGCTTCCAAACTACAATTTTTGCTGACTGGTTGATAGGAATGTTGCTGGGGTTTGTTTCCGTCACTGCCACCTCGCCAATGTTACCGTACACTCCAAGCCAGACACCAACAACTCGTGAAGTTTGACCTGAATTTAATGCACGTTTTATAACATGGTAGGCACCATGATTGAAGACGGCCAGGGACCACAGTGCGCCAAAGGGCCTATAATAAATAACCGGCCAGACACGCCACTGGACCCATGACAGACAAGTAGCATACATGTATGGCGCTGTGAGAATTCCAGAATGCTTTAAGACCAAGGAAGTGGGGTGAGCATATTTTAACACTGACTCACGTTTTGGAATTGGCAGGGCAAAAGCGGATACAAGTTTATGTTTCTTTCTTTCTTTCTTTCTTTCTTTCTTTCTTTCTTTCTTTCTTTCTTTCTTTCTTTCTTTCTTTCTTTCTTTCTTTCTTTCTTTCTTTCTTTCTGTCTGTCTTTCTTTCTGTCTTTCTTTCTTTCTTTCTTTCTTTCTTTCTTTCTTTCTTTCGCTTTGCTCTTTTTGCGGAGATTGCTTTGCACTATATGTGAAGGAATAAGAAAATACGATGCCAGAAAATTCTTGGACTATTTTTTGTAGACTAATTTTTAGAGATTACATTGTGCTCATGACTGAGTCTCAAAACACTTACAGGATATGTTGAACACTGCACTGGTATTCTGGAATAAATTGGGGTTATAGATTAGCGAGGCAAAAGGCAAGTTATGACACCAGGAAAGAAAATAGATGGCGATACAAATGCAAACTTGGGAATTCCCAATGCGAGAGGTAAGAGATCAGCTGATTGAAATTGGACAGATAGATGAATGTGGGTACGATAGGGTACAGATAAAGGCATCAGGTAAAGTTATGTTCATGTACCATATTGAAGCGAAATTAAAGTAGACTGTGATCTGTCACAGAGTAAATGATGAAAGTCACAACAATAAATAGTCTTAAGGGGCATTCACAGCTCGAGTGACGTGGGGTAGTGTAGCAAAATGGGGAATGATATATGATTTATTTTTAGTGCAATAAAGTAAAATGATATCCAGGGTATGAAAAAAACCGAGGATGCAATGTGGAAATGGAGTTTGGGAGTACCACTCTGTACAGCAACCAAAGCTATTTTAAGACAGTTAGGATCGCATAGCATAACTGACAGAATTGGCTGAGCCAAGTTGAACTTCCGGAGATATTTACAATCAGTAAACGAGGACAGGAGCATGGAAATATCTAAGGAGGCTATTACACAAGAGCCAAGATGGGTCAAAGAAATAAACAAATTAGCAGAAAGGTATGAAATTGAATGGTTTTGATGACATTTAGGATCAGAAAATATATATATTGGAAAGGCTGTGCCACAAGGATGGAACACAGACTTAAAAAGTGGTGAGGGAAAAAGTGCACTAAAGGCCTACGCGTTTTAGAGAAGCCAAAGGATAGTACATGCATGGATTTTAGGTTTGACAGCAGGTTTACCAGGGAATATTTGATTCAAGTGACGGAAAATACCGGTAAAATAAACATCATAAACACTATCTAATAAGTTAGTATGCATGTATCATGCTATTGTGTGTGGGAATAACATAATTGTAAAGATTACACCAGTTGGGGACAGCTTGTTTGCTTGTAGTGGGGCCACTTGGGACAGAGACAATTGAAAAAAAAAAATGTACTGCAAATATAGTCTTAGATTTTATGAACCAAATGAATGAAGAGACGCTACTAGAAGATATATTCATATTTAGATTTAAATCAGTAGACATATGATTAAGCATAAGCATTCAACTATCACACATATAATGATTTGGTGTACTGCACACATCTTGGTATTAATGTAGGGAATGGGATTTTGTAGAACTTCATAAGCCATAATAAGAGTGTGTTTGCAGTTTTTTTGGTGATGTAAAGAGGAAGGTTTCCTTTTAGGAAAGGGATATAATATCAAAGACAACGTTCTGAAGAAACTTTTGCAGGCTTTGCAAGATGTACATATTCTCTATTTTGAGTGTCATAGTATTATGGCCGTTGTAGGGGAGAAGCAAATATATCATTGAAATATGAAGGTAATTGATTTAGGGTATATCGAAAAAAAACCCGCCAGAACTGAATTCAAAATGTCTTTTACGTATTATATATAAATACAGCTTTATTTTCTTATCATTCATAGATACATCCGCACTGCTTAAAGACACAAATGGAGCTTTAATAGTTCATATTTACCTTACATATTTAGACAAGATGTGTGAAATGAAAATACATAAATTGTCCCAAATGACCACAACCATGTCTGCATTGGTTGTAAAATACCAACCCAAGGGCACATAGAGAAAAATAAGGCAGGTGATCTCAAGAGAACACAATTATACTAATACAAGACAATTATATATATATATATATATATATATATATATATATATATATATATATATATATATATATATATATATATATATGTATATATATATATATGTATAAATATATATATATATATATATATATATATATATATATATATATATATATATATATATATATATATATATATATATATATATATATATATACATATATACATATATATATATGAGGGTACATATGGTCAGGTGAGTATGTGGGTGAGTATTTGTATATATGTGTCTGTATTTGTGTAAATTGCCGGTTGCATCAGTAAAAAGATCCAATTGTATATGCTGTCTTACTTCAGAATGCCTATATATATAGTAACCCTAAGTTTCAAAACGACTTGCCATCTCTGATAATGGTGGATGAAGACACGTTGCCCCTGTTGTAGATATTGCAGAAAGGTTCCTTTATTCTCGAACAAAACTTCTGAATATATACCTGATACAGATGTTAGTACTGAAGTTGGCACTTAACTTTGGCAAATCACATAAGTGAGAAATTGTCATCTGGTACCACATGTAATATCCTCAACACATAAAACCAATTAGTTTTTCGGCACCTTCAGGGGCTAGATACAGGGATATGACTTATCGGTACCTCTTCACTACCGTTTCCGATATACGAACACATTGGTAGCAGGGAGTAATGAAACACACATCCTTGACCAACAACCACTGGGACTGACAGCCTGGGGGACTATTGGTTAATGTGAGGAGCTGACGTCTTATGGATTAACCATTGAGTTTCATATATGTTATGCTACCAACAGTGGAATCCTTGCCTAGGCCTAGAAATGCTCATTGCTGAGCAGCAGGGGACAGTCGAAGGGCCTCCCTCGGAAACTGGCCTGCAGTCTGCCAGAACAGAGCTGCATTCTATTTACACTCTTTGGATCCTGGATATCTGGCAAGACCACCAAATCATGGAAAACATGACAAGTACATGGTGTGGTGGGTCATATGGTCCCATAAAGCGGTGTCCATTGATACAGTTCCAATGGATTACAACTTAGTGGACCTCAGGATACAAATCTCAATCAAGGTCTAGGCCTAATCTTTTCAGGCACGCCGACTGGTAGACAGCATACGAGTGTAAACCCTGCAGATGTCATAAACTGGAACATGGTGGCTGCCCTGAGGGAACAAAGGGAGTCTTACGCACAAGTATCAGGCACCTGTGCAAATGAGCCTTCCACAACAGCAAAGGCGTAAACACACTCCTCCAGCATGATCAGGTCACGCAGGTAGTGCCTAGTCATAGAGGACAGCAGCAGCAATGCTGGAGGATATTGACAACCATGACGTTCTTCAGGGGTTGCCTGGAGGCATTTAGGTCTGACACCTCGGGAACTCTAGACAAGACTTGCTTCAGGGACCAAGGGCTGTACAAAGTATTCTCATAGGTCTTTGGATAGTCTGCTAAATCCACGATGAGATCGTATTTCAATGGCATCATTGGTACAACCTCTAAAGAATAAAGATGACTGTTATCGTTTTGGTAATACTTGCATCTCCTTCCTGTCACATTTGTGTTGAAATTTATCTATATGGTTCAAGTATTTCTGAAATATTTGATAGATACAACATTGGCTATGTGGTGCTGCTGGCTGCCTTCTCTGACTGCTGTTAATTTTCTCGCCAGCATGAGCTGTTTGCGAGACTTAGCAGTCACCTTCCAGATGTTTGTCCGTCTGTCCGTCTATCCACCAACAAAAAACTTCGGAGTGGCATTATTCACTTATTTAATAGGGCAGGGCTTTCATACTTGGGTAAATTATTTATACAGACAGTCACTAGAGACTTTAAGTATCACTGTCATACTTCATTGGTAACATCATGCTTGAGTGAGCAGTGTAAAAAAAACTTCGGAATGGCATTAGCTCACTAACTATACTGGGTGGGGTTTTTATACTTGGGTAAATGATTGATAGTGATGGTCTCAACATATTTGTACCATCACTTCCATACTCCATTGGTTACATCCATCCGTCAATGTTTCCATCAACAAAAAAAACTTGGGAATGGCAATATTTCACTAACTACACTGGGTAGGGCTTTCATACTTGGGTAAATGTTTTATAGTGATGGTCACTACAGAGTGGTTCCATCACTGTCATATCTCATTGGTTACATCATGCTTCAATAAGCATTGTAGTAAACCTTCGCAGTGGCATTATTTGAATAACTACACTGAGTAGGGCTGTCATAGTTGTGTAGATGATTATAAGTGATGGTCACTACAGATTTGTACTATCACTGCCATACACCATTGGCTACATAATGCCTCAGTGAGCATTATAGAAGAACTTCAGTGAGGCATTACTTCACTAACTACAGTGAATAGTGCTTTCATATTTGGATAAATGATTGGTAGTGATGGTCACTACAGCTTTATACCATATCTGTCACACTTCATTAGCTACATCATGGTGGAATGAGCATTGTAGGAAAAACGCTGAAGTGACTGGGATTATGCTGACTAGACGTTTATGCCCCCCCCCCCCCCCTTGCCCCGGCATTGCTCTGAAATGCAGGTAAAGGGTGTTTATAATGGTGCAGATTCATAAACGTTACATAACCTATGTAGGCTTCTTTTCTTCTGTTGCTGTAAACTCAGCTGGCTGACAATTCAGGATAGCCAAAGAAGGTGTATCACGTCTCTTTTTATCTTTAGCAGAAATGATACAATTTTAATAGGTTTGGCTTATATTTTTCAGAAACACTTCAGTCTTCAGCTACGTAGAAAATATGTATATATATATATATATATATATATTGCTCAAGATGTGTAGATTATGATTACATAAAAACAATGTTACAATCTGTGTTTTTATGGTAAAATTGAAATTTTGCATAGGACTTTATTTAACAATGTATCGCAGCTCACAGATAATATTTCAAACTTCTCAAGGTTTGCAAATATAAACTTTGCAGGCATGCCAAGGGAAGGTTTGCAATTTTCTCCATACTTGTAAAGGCAAAATTTGAACTGGCAAAATTTGGCAAAATTTGTCCAATATTGTTGCCATATTTATAGGAAAAAAAGGGGGGGGGTTCTTTTATTTTGCATTCCTTGAAAATCATGTTACGATCAAATTTCAATTTGAAAAGGGACTGAATGTTCAGTGATTCAATAATTTTGTGTTTGAAAGGAATGCTGCAAAATTTGTGATCTATTTTTTTTATTAGAATCTGGTTTCTGAATAGTTGAATAAACTGGTTCCTGAATTTGGTTGTGGAGTCTTTGTGTTGAGTATTTTGTTAATGTATTTATTCTATTGGGTGTGACGGGCGGGGTGGGGGTGGATGGGTGTTAGGTCGCTTTTAATCACAAGCAAAAGACACTACTCCATACAGAATACCTGCCATGAGACAATACTCTAAATTCAGCACACATATTTATTAGTTTTACATATCACAAGGAACCACTTTTTTCAAATTCATTGACAGTCCCTTGTGACAACACTGTAGATGGCAACCTGCACAGATCCAGTCGTAGCAGCCAAAATGTACAAAGAAGCAGCGACAAAACATATGACAAGAATGAACTTACATATACACCAAGGACTTTTTATTCACATCAGGTTTGTTCTCAAAGTTATAAATGACTGAATTTTAACAAGGTACTCTGTATCATAAGTTTGTGTAATTTCAGGTATACATGAACGTGGCTTATGCTGATACCATATATCCCATTCTACTCCAATTGTGGCCTTATAAATATACTCTGTCAGCAATCGAAATAAGTTAGTTCACTGAAATGTCTCAACAGTCATGCACAAATTAATGTTAATTTTGCTCGTTTAGAACCTTCTAATGATTATATTGCTGTTTTAGAATTTAAACTGTATGTTCTGTGGTTACCATGTGGCTTCACGCCGTCGAATGTTGCACACACACACATGCGGAGTATTGGCCATCGTAGTTATGTTGTAATTATGCACACATACCATTGCATTGGTACACAAATGTATTCCAATTCTACACTAGGCACTTATAAGCACGTTTTTTTTTTTCAAAACATAAGTAAATTTGGCTGTATGTAATAGCTTCCATGGCTCTGCAATGTCCTTTTTTCACATTTTATTTAGCCACCTATTCAAGCAGAAATTTGCAGATATCTAATAACAAAATCCCAAAATAATTGTCCTTTGTACTCTGTTTAATTTTCACCCCAAAGTGTCAAGGGCTAGCATGCATCCTTCTTGGATGTTTCTTCATCCATACCTTGAATGATATAATCCTTGTGTTGCGTCAAATAGCATTCGTTTTGCAGCTGCATTAGCAGCTGCCTCAAATACTATTTGTTGTGCGAGTTGTGATGGCAGTTGTTGACCCATTCGATATGTATATCCAGATCCATGATGATCTTGTGCTGTAGCCAGAGCAGCGAATGCCAAAAGGACCATGAACATCATCCACAGACGCATTGTTGACGTCGAACTGTAACAACATTTCAGGTATACACCGTGTCAGCAAAATTATGGTACATGTTTGGCCAGTTGTCCTCAACAAATGCTTTAATTCATGAGGGTTTTTTTCCTTTGACAATTCCGTTATGTGCAATGTCAACTCTATTTCTTCACAAGCCTCCTGTTACTGCTATCATTGCATGCACTGTGCAAGGAGAAGGAGGAGGAGAAGAAGAAGAAGAAGAAGAAGAAGAAGAAGAAGAAGAAGAAGAAGAAGAAGAAGAAGAAGAAGAAGAAGAAGAAGAAGAAGAAGAAGAAGAAGAAGAAGAAGAAGAAGAAAAAGAAGAAGAAGAAGAAGAAGAAGAAGAAGAAGAAGAAGAAGAAGAAACTAGGCATTTTCCATGTATGTTACGAATTACAAAGAAAGACTTCTTACACATGATGTCAAACAATCAACCAATACCTTCACGAGGGAAAATTTAATCAAACAGCGATTTAGGTCTTATAGTTATGAAAAAAATAACTAGCTTTTGGCACACACATGAACTATTGGACCTTATAATCTAGTAAGCTTCAAGTGATACATATGTATATTAATAATTAGGTGGTTAATCACTCAACATATATATATATATATATATATATATATGTCTTTTTGATATACCAAAAAGGCGTCATTTGTGGTTTCTCTTAATTTGCTCTCCCTACTTAAATGTGCATTTTGTTATGTTTTACACTGCAACCAAGTATTGACTAATATTAATGCTTTAGGTAGTTACCCGTAGAAAGGCTGGTTTGCACTTTATATTTTTTTTATAAACACATCAGTTTGGAAAATGGGTATGATAATTCACAAATGAATTACTTCATTACGTTTTTGCAGGTGTAACCGTTGATCTATATAACTAACACTTAAATCATGCGAAATAAACTATTTGCGTAGTGGTTGACCAAATACATAATATAACTCCAAAACCCATAGAGAGTGGAATATTTTTTAAACGTTTTCATCAAGGAAATATCAACACATTATCTGCACCTTTTGATATCAAAGCTGGTAATAGCTATATCAGCAATTATTTTGTTTATTATCATTGATATGGTAATCCTAATTTTGGCTAGGAATTTCGTTCTGTGCATTTTAAAGACTGGTGGCTAATTTAAGTAGGAATGAAAATGCATACTAACTGTAATATAAACAATACCAATGGCTTTCAAATGGAAATTGCATTAATACATGTTTCTGTTCCGTTCTTTTCTTTATCAGTACCCCTCTGCTCTCAAAAGAAGGAAAACAAATAAGTGCAAACAAATACCATAATAAACACAGTTTTGGTATATGAACCAATGCAAGATACTTGATACTGCATTATACCCTGTGTGATGGAATCTCTCAGAGCAAGGTCCCACCTCAATTTCTTGTCATGTTCTCGAACATAATGAACATTTTTGTGTATTTTCACCTGTTTAAACCTGTTTTCAATAGATAAGGTTTATTGGATTATAACCAATTTTATGCAATCATAAAACAACAATCATTTTCTAAATTTTTAAATGTTCATAAGCATGTATAAGTGTACACTAAGAGTGTAAAGTATGTAACAGATAATAAAGTTTTTTATAATATATTTGTGTCTTAGCTGGTTTTGTAAAGTGATACATTTTAAACTTTTCAACATGCAAAAAATCCCTTCTAGCATAAGTATTTTTATGCAACGTTAACACTGGGCGTGGGGACTATCGAGGACCTTTGGCAGAGTAAAATAATCAGCAGTCCGTGTTGGAACACAGGATGTGTGCATTTGGTGGTAAGGTGTCAGTGAAAGGTCAATGTATGGTCTCCAGGGGGGCCTTGAAAGCCGTCCGAAAAGATGGGTATGATTTAATCCTGCATTTGTAATTGTCTCAGACAGACTGGTGTTCCAAGATAGTGAATTAACTGGTTATCAATGGGTCGCGACACGCTGCAAAAGGGCAGTGAGCGGTCCGTTAATTAACCTCCAAACATATGTGAATTGTCCGTTATTTTTTTTTAAGTTTTCTTTGGTCCTTGGCATACACTTTCACTGCCTTTTTAGGGTCTTGCGAGGTTTGACTGCCTAATCATGGTCTTCAGAATATATTCAAGTATATTAGCCACTTACTTCTGACGGACATATGGCGGCACAGAGTGGAATGTTTGAGGGGTTCCCACATAGTCTTTATTGACATTTTGTGATTTTCACGTCTATACCTGTATTTTATGGCCATTGACTGACAGCTATGGTTTATTGGATATGTCTTAACTTTTAGTCTCACTGCCTCTGTCATTTCATAGTTTGATTTTGAGGCAGGACGATACATAAGGCCAGCATATCTGACCCAGCCTGTGATGACTTAGTATCTTCACAATAGCAGCGTCAGCTATAGAGGTTATTGATGCCTTAATGTTTTTAGAGCAAACTTTGGTGGAAGAAAATATTGCTCACGAAAGGAAAATGCGGAAAAAAGGAAAGGCACATAAAAAAAAAAAAAAAAAAAAAGAAACACAGAAGAAAAAGGAAAAAGGGTTTGGGTCCATGACTGGTTGTCACAAAGGTCCACATAGTCCTTCGGCCATAATGCAGTACTTGTGAATCAGAAGAGAGAAAAAGATACCCCTGCATTCAAGAGCTTCATCAGAATGACTCGTACCTTCTTTGGAAAGACTTAGAGCAAATGACGTCAGTGCTGCACAGCACTACCGCTGTATATATACACCTCCACCGACCATCAACTATCTGCCATAATAGGTCAGTTTTCAGTAACTCTTCCGACAATGACCATTAACATTGCGTCAAACATTAGCATGGTCCATGAAATGTCTGCCAACTGTCCTTCTCACCTATGCTCCATATACATGCAGAAAACCTGCCAAGGCCCGCCGAAATCTGTCCATGATGTGCCAACAATATGTCAGCGGGCAGTGACTGCATTTAGGAATTTTTAGAATCACCTGCAAATCTAGGCGGACATAACACGGGCGATTTGAATTTTTTGTACTCATTGTGAGTCTGCTATAGGCCACAAGCCTGAAAAAGGAGCATGCTAAGTCCAGATTATTACTATTAAATAACAACAAGGTATATTTGTACTTACCACGGTTATCCGGTCTAAGGAAATCCAATATTGACGGCAAAGGACACTACTTCAATGCTCTAATCAACCCAATCAGGCTATATTTATAGGTCCAAACCTAATCTATGTAATCAGGTAAGATATTTCGGCAGCTAATACTTGTATTCTTGTTCGACTTTGGAAAGGAAAATGTCGATGTGCAGGAATTTGTGGCTTCTTCATGTTAACATGAGTTCTTGTATTAGCATACACAAGTGAGTACCTCATGCCTTTCTACACGGTAAACACATGCCAATAGAGACCAGTGCGAGTAATGCATATAAAGCAGAGCTACACATTCTTTTATTGTTGCTTCAAGCAACATAAAATGTAACTTCTCATGTGCATGGTTGTAAGTCGAAGCAAAGTGTGAAAACAAATTTACACCAACAACAAAGAAATATACCAGACCGGTGCAAAAATCAGACACTACGATCTTTGAAGGCTGTCTATAATGGAGGCACATTCGATAGTAATGTTGTAAATCTCAACGGACCATAAGACATTCACCAAAACAATGTTAAATGAAATGATGGTCTGCTATAAGCCAGAATGTCAACAATATGCAAAACAGTCTAGGTGATGATATAATTCGAATTCAACAGTTCGTAATGTTAAATCAACGAATATAAAGAGGTTAGTTTATTTTAGCAAATGTCATCACACATCATTTAGAATGAACAGTTACGAACCTATATACAATATATAACAGTTGAAAATATATGCAAGTGAGATGTTATGATGTGCGGCTAAAAATTGGTGGAACCGAGCACTCATCTTGCATGCACATAATGTCAGCACTTGTACATACGTAGTTATGATCGCAGGTCAAATATGTGTGTTATTATACACAGAGTTATCTGGAGTGACACATTCCGTCTGCTAAGAATGAATTATTTATGAATGAAGCTGTCAGAAGACTATGCAATGTAGCTTTTCCACACACACACACACACACACACACACATATGCAAATGTTTATTTGCGGCCATTACAGAAAAAAGAAGAGTAAAAATGTTACCACTTTGAATTTTCTTTCAAGATTCCTGCCTTTGATTAACCGCAATGTGTGTCA
Organism: Hermodice carunculata; assembly: GCA_964020975.1. Lineage (NCBI taxonomy): Eukaryota > Metazoa > Annelida > Polychaeta > Eunicida > Amphinomidae > Hermodice > Hermodice carunculata. Next base: position 61,947 of record CAXHWN010001162.1, read on the forward strand.
GTTGACACCCCCCCCCCCCACACACACACACGAAAGGGGGGGGGGGGGGGCGGGGAGGCGGATAGAGACAAATAGCTGTATTTAATGAAAACAATTTTAAACGCAGTAAGGACTGGTTGAAAACTGAGTTGTCCCTTCAGTTAAATGCCTGTCTTAAGTCAGGATTGAAAATTTTATTTTCACTTTGGGTTTTGAAGATAAATGTTGATGTTTCTGGTGATTCTTTGTCATTTGTCTCTGTGTTTTGTGCTTAAATGTACATTGCTGGCATTCTTGGGTTTATATTTATGGCTATGGGTAATGTTTTACTACCCTATTCTATACATACATATGCATGCGTTTATGTATGTATCTATATATATATATATATATATATATATATATATATATATATATATATATATATATGTATGTATATATATATATATATATATATATATATATATATATATATATAAATATATATATATATATTATATATATATATATATATATATATATATATATATATATATATATATATATATATATATATATATATATATATCTTTTTGTCCAGAACAAGTTCCAAGTAGTCATTACCCTATTCCGCAGTCCGAACTCTTTACACCCCATGAGCTAATCTGTCACTGTTTAACATATGTATAAAATGGAAGTACCATTTTCCATATTTCACACGTTGTTCTGTACAATTTTGACACAGGCTGTATTAGCCCAAATAAATTAAATGGTCTCCAGAGGGTAACTACTTAGAACATGTTTCAAAGCCTATACCCATGCATGTCTCTCTGAGTGGCAGCTGCTTGTCTAAGCTTAATATTCAACAAAGGCAACCCACATAGTAATGAAGAAATATGAACGTGACAAATAATGAATTAGCTAAACACGTCAAGGTATGCTTATAAATGCAGAGCTGCATTATGAAAGACAAAAAAAACCTGCCAAACAAAACATAATTAGTAAATTTGTATAATACAGGTTCAGATAAGAACAATTTAACTTACCCCTAAACCAGTATGTGCTCTTTTTAGCTGGATAGCTTATCCTAGTTTAACCACCTGCTAGTGTATAACTAAAGTAGAAAAAAACGTGGGCATTATTTTCAGTCCCACTGATTGTAAAATAAACAGTTGCAGCCATACCACCTGTTAAAACAAAGGAAAGTCCTAACAAGTACTCCAACAAAGGACATTTTGCACAAGAAATGTAAAACAAACCCTGTGATGACACCTGCTCCTTACTTTGAAAATCTCCAAACAGTTAAGCTCTATTTCACTGCCAACACTGAGTCAATGTTTTAACGTGTGTCAAGTTTGTGACATTTGAGAATATACTGTCAATAATAGTAATTCTTTATCATAAGTAAATCTGCATTAGGCATGTCAGAAAGAAATGAAAGTCATAAGCTTCTCTGTCAAAAACATGTTACCAAAACATAATTTTTCTTAACACGATTATAGGTACAATCAGGCAGATTGTCAACTGTCGTCAGACGCTACCGATAACCCCTGGGGGTTTACCTGACAAAACATGTAGGCCTAAAATGCGTGAAAGTGAATACTAAGACAGAATGATGTCAAAAGATACAATTTAAGTAGCAAAACAGGTTGCACACACACACACACACACACACACACACACACACACACACACATATATATATATATATATATATATATATATATATATATATATATATATATATATATATATATATATATATATATATATATATATATATATATATATATATATATATATATATAAATATATATATAGTGTAAAGGAAAACATAAGAGAATACACAAGAAGTATATATATATATATCCAACTGCTATGATATCAAAGTCAGTCAAGGCGGCCATTTTAATTATAGTGTTTTAATTCGTTTTTTCCGTCCATTCTACACGAGAGACGTCAATAGATTTCGCATTTAACCAGCACAAAACCGAACATAAACTATAAGGATATATGTTAAGCCTGCCCATTTAATATGTATGGGCTTGGAAAATGCCTTTTTTAATTTTTTAAGAAAATAGCAAAATCTTGAGAACAAAGGAAAAAAAACCCACATAAATACTTAAATGCGTCCACCCACCTATACATCCATACACACTCCAGACCAGTTTAACAGTATTATGTTTATTACAGCCTCTATCTATCGTACTATAATTATTTGTATATATACCAAATATGTATGGAAGTGTGCCGAGAGGTTAGCAGGGTTAAACATGTTTTTACATAAGACGTTTTCACAGGACACTATATGTCATATGCAGCTCGTTAAAAGACCGACCTATATATTTAAATTCATAACGGGTGAGGGGGGTACCACCTGAAACTATAATTTCAATGAAATAGAAAGACCAGTGCAGCACAAAAAAAAAAAACAAACAAACATACAAACAAAAAAAACCCCATTTCAGTCACATAACTATTTCTTGGCTCTCTGAATCTTGTAACATTTTATAATCGGTGTTAGTACTTGTCCTCTATCAACATCCACTTTCTTCATTCCTTTAATTATTCTTTTTAGGATTCTAACGTACCAGTCTAGCGTGGAAACATTGTCCTGCATGCACTGTTGAAGTGACGTTATAAAGCAGGTTGTCAGGAGGATGGCCTAATAGAATGTGGGGACAACAGGTATTTGCCACTCAGCTTCCACGCAAGGAAAAGCTATGCACAATCAAAACGTAAAATTAATTTGTACAAATACTAACAATATTTCATTCTCTTTGCTGGCAAATACTTTAGTGTGGTGAGCATGATATTATGTAGGGCAAGACACCAGAGTTACCACTGCAGTCAAATAGCTAGTGATTTGGCAACCTCCTCGGTAAATATTAATTAATACATGATCCAAAACTGCAGTTTTTTCTTGAATCTGTTGCATCCTGCTTCACAGGATAGTAATATACTGACAGGTTCACTTACAGATAATTCCCCACACACCACAATGAAACCAGAATATTAAATTTCATTCATATTACACCCTTCTGTCCAATTGTTAGGGCTGACGTTCCTGCATTCACACGTCGGTCGGTCCACATACTGGACAACATTGGGTTAAAACTGTGGCTAAACATGACTACAAGGGTCATGTAATGGCTTCAAGTGAGTTTGGAAGGACTTGTACTGCCCTGGAATGAAGTATTCATTTATATCCTGTTGCTAAATTTCTGTCCGGCAGTATATATTTGTCATGCCAGTTATAATGAACCATATGGACATCCGTTTTTAATATAGTGACCTATAAAGATTGTTGTCCAGCTATGTCTGCCTTTCATTTTGCTCATTGGCTGAGCAAACACTGTCAACCTATGTCAACTAATTACCCAATCGTAATATAAAACACACACACACACACACACACACACACAACCACACACACACACACAAACAAAACAAAAAAACAAAAACAAAAAACAAACAAACAACATATGTTCCAGTTCCACAAACAGAAAAGAGATAGCACTACGATCACCAAATAGACAATCACGAAATAGACAGCCCTATTTCATATTAGTGTGCATTAACTACTGAAAGTATACCGTATTATCACTTAGCTAAAACAAGTTTTTTTTTCAACTTTTGACCCAAAAAATATGTTTAAATTTTAAAATGTTCTCTGTCTCTGTCTCTCTCTCTCTCTGTCTCTGTCTGTCTGTCTCTCTCTCTTCCTCTTACACACAATATATATATATATATATATATATATATATATATATATATATATATATATATATATATATATATATATATATATATATATATATATACATATATATGTATACATATATATATATATATATATATATATATATATATATAAGTATATATATATATATATATGAACAGAATCATGGATTCAATCAATCGACAGAATTTTTTACCAAAACATGCATAAAGAAGTGACTCTTAGTACAAAGTGAAATAAAATAAAATAAAGAAAATAAATAAATAAATAAATAAATAAATAAATAAATAAATAAATAAATAAATAAATGACTGACTGACTGACTGACTGAATGAATAAATGAATGAATGAATGAATGAAAGAATGAATGAATGAATGAATAAATGAATAAATAAATAAATAGATAAATAAATAAATAGACAAACAAACAAAAAATAAATAAATAAAATTAAACATAATTTATACCATAAAATTTGGATAGTAGAATTTCTAACAACTTTGCATTTTACATTTGAGTCTTATTTGGCTTTTTTTTTTTTTTTTTGATTTTGTTGGCCTAATCAAGACATTTGACATGCAATAGAGATATCCCACGATCGCCTGATTTACAAAATTGTACTTGGAGAAAAGCTGTGGAGTCAGTGCAAACCTGGACCTGGAAAAGTCAACAGTCGAAAACTTGGGCTGAGCCTTAATTTTAAGTTTGTTCAATGTTGCCATCCATAAATAGGAATTGAAGAATCTCAACTTACTGGCCAGAGAGGTAAAGGTCAAGGTACTTAGTTCAGAAATTTCCTGTCTTTGAAGGAGTCTGGCCAGCTTAAGCGTAAAAGTCATCAAAAGAGTGACTTCTGACCTAATCATTATAGGCTACCTATGATAGATTTTCCTCCTCACATACCATTGGAAATCACACATCTGTCTCGCAAAGAAATGGCTTCAAAGAGTCTCAGTTTGTTTATAAACTGTATGAGGGCTAACTCTGAATTGTGGATTTTTATACACCACAATTTCTGACAAACCGGTGTGCAACGTAACTACAGTTGTCTATCTAGGATGGTCTGGGGGAAAACTAGGTGCAACGTCTCAAGTCTATATATTCTGTTGCTTACAACCAGTGCTAGTTATGTATGATATCTGCTACACAAGACACTAATGCAAACTGAGGACATTAGTCTGTTTGGCAGACAAACTGTTTTGTTTGTGATTATCAGTTCAAGATATTATGTTTCAAGCATACATTGGGCAAGGATAAACTAGAACAGATCCATCATGTGATAGCTTGTAGAGCACTTTGTTTCTCTGTACAAACACATAATTGAATATCACAAGGTACCAATTTCGATGGCATGTGGACAGCAAAATTACATACTGTGCTAGAAAACAATTGCGCAACCCATAATCATTCATGTAATATCATAAAATGGTGAACTATACTGTGTTATATATGTTAATTTCTCCTGAAAAAAAAAAAAAAACATAAATCACAGGGCAGACAGGGCGTTATTTCCCGTCTCCCAAAATCAACTGGCAGAATTGAAATTCAAAATGGTTTATCTTTTGTAGACTTCACAAGTAATCAGAAGAAAAACAAAATACCAGTTTCAGGTCATGAATGGAGGGCCTTCACATTTGCCAAATCAACCATTTCAGAATTTGAATGAACCATTACACAATTATTGTGCTTTATATTTGCTGGCTGTACATAGGATTGGTAAAATGTGTATATGGTCCACTAATTTAAATTTGCTAAATACAAAGTGTTCCTTTAAAACTGTTGAAGCATAGTGGTATGCCAGTACCTGAGGTCTTTTTTTGTTTGTAGGCTGCTGACATGGGTAACACGTGTGATCACCATGCATCTTCATGTGAGCCTGGCCCCGTTTGTATATGCTGATGATGAGCATTGCTATCCCGTCCTAAACAAGATAGTTTCATTGGTCTCTGAACCACTGTGCTACCATATCCGGGGTGACCACAAGTTTTTTGTAGTGATCACTGATTTGATGCAATGGTGCATGCAATAAATATTCAATGAAGGACAAGTCCATGGATCAGGCTGGCAAATGGCACTACTTTAATGTTGTGCTGCTGTATACTGAATCATGCAGTTGTGTTAATGTGCATTGTTTTGTTGCAACAGTATCGCAGGATGTTATGTCAAGAATATCAACATGTGTGACCAAGTAGAAAGCTGAAGAATGCTAATGAGAGATCTCAGGATCGGTACATAAAGAGGCTCCATCTGGGAATGAATGAGGACAATTCTGAGATCTGGTAGGAGTCATACTTCATCAAGCCAGACTAATAATCACCAACAACAGGATTTGCAACTGTGCAGTAGTACCTGCAGAGAAGTTTCTCACCTCCGATTAGGAATTACTGGCTGACATTTATATAGGATTATAGAACAACTGTGAGGCATTACCTGTGGAGAATTTTCTCATCAGGGATTAGGAGTTACCAGCAGCTTTTATCTATTGGATCATCAACATAGCTTGGATGTATTAAAACAGCTGATGACGTATACATGAGGCTTATAGACATATATTCAAGGGCAGCCAAAAGGAGCCACAAGAAACCTATGTGGAATTTGGCAGAAAAAACAATGTTTGTAGATGGCGGGCCTCAAGGGAGTTTAAAAAGGATTTTAACAAATTAAGAGAACTCACTTTGGTAGACGACTTTTAAGGTTGCATACAAAAATAAACTAGAACCTCCCTGGATGAATGCATGCATATAAATTTCATTAGGCCATAGTTTTGGCTAATGACTAACAGTCGACACATACAATCGTCTTTGGAAAACAAAACAAACAAAAAAAAAACAAAAAAAAAAACAAAAAACAAAAAAAAACAAAAAAAAACACAGGGTCAGCTCAGATCTAAATTTGAAAAGAAACCAGAGGAATTGGGACACTTTTCCCTCGTGAAAAGTTAGCAGAAAAAAAAACAAATCTCCTGAGTCTGATAAACCTGGCAGTCAGGAAACTGGGCAGACCTTTTACAGTGGGCCCACGTGCAATAACTGCAATAAAAAGGGGTCCTGTCAGATCTGAGTAACACTAGGAAACCAGTTGCCTTAAGCGGCATTAATATGCACCGACCTCTAAGCATGTCTGACATTCTGATAGTCTCAATGCTGAATTTGCTGAATCCATATTTAATTACTATGAAAGTTTCAAATCAGAAACACACTGGGGCCAGCAATGCAAAAAGAGGGCATTAGAATATCCACACTTGCATGATAAACAAGATGCAAATGGCAGATAAATCTGACATTGGCTGTCAGTGTAGGGACCTGGATTGTTATATTTTGCATTTTTTCGTCTTTTTTGGCACATTTACAGCAAGAAAACTGCAAAGAGCAAAGAAACTAGTTGTGTGAAATTTTGCGTAGAACATTTTGAAAAATAAATAAATCAATCAACAAATAAAACTAGCCCACAAAATAAAAAAATAAAATAAAATAAAATAAAATAAAATAAAAAACAATTGCAAGGCCTTATTCGCAATAGTTTATTATATTTTTACCTCATAGGCATACATGTGTATATAAAATAGGTGAAACACAAAGATTATGCTTATTGAGTAAATAATGTTAAAATTTGTAATTTTAGCAGATAAATAAGTTTTTTGCTGCCATCTTGGATTGAAAAATGGAAAACGAGGCTCTCATTTAAAATGTAAATATTGTCACTAAGGTTAATAAAATCGACGTAAACGTCTCTTTTTTTTTCATTCAATTTTTTTTTATTCAATCATCAACTCTTACAACTGAATCTGATGGTGGATATATTTGATATGCCAAATACTTTTTTCATGTTAATGCTCAAACTCTATTCTTCAACAATAAAATGACCATTTAGAATATCCATGTCAATATCTGTCTTAAAATGACATAGAAATCTGTTAATAGCTACATTGTGGTGTTCAATGTCAGTTCGACGTACGATGAAGGTCACCTTGTATATATTCATTGCCTATCTCATTATCTGTCAAGCTTCATGAAGATTGGTCTTTTATTTGAGGAGAAAATGTCAAATGTAATGGAACACTGGTCATTTGGACCCATACTTAAGGGCTTGTGTCACAAAGGTAAAGTGTTATTGACCAAAAGGTAGTTGTGAACCTAGGACAAACTAGTACTTCCCAGTCTTCGAAGATGCACATCCTTTATTCAATGATACATATCCAGAAGCAAGTATATTACTTCATTTTTTTTAAGTAAAATTGCGTAACCGCCCCGCTGCAGAGTGTAACTGGGGCTTGATTTCAAAATTTAAAGCTTGTAATATCATGCATGCTATGAGAAAATTTGTCACCAAAGTAAGACTGCCGATACAGACACAAAGCGACCTGGGCTCAAGTTGCAGGTCTGCAGTGTTTCAGGAGGTCATCCACCAGTTAGTCTAAGGTTCAAATAACACCTTTACTTCCATTGAAAAAGCTGGGGGCCTCACCGGCAAAATATCTGGACATCAGAAATATTATCACATGGATTAAAAGTCCAATATAAACTTCAATTTATGATTTAATATTAACATAACATTATTTACCTTTATCTATTGTATTTACTATAAACATGAATTCGATTTAAAGGAACAAAGGGGGTCAATTCTTAGACGGACTAAATGGAAACGCGTACATATCTTCCTTTGTGTGTTTTAGATTTTTAATTCCAAGACAGCCACCAAATTGTATGACCTTTGACCTAATAAGTGACCTTTTAAACCTAAAAAAATTCACCTTGCAATATAAAAAGCATGATGTATATTGCTAGGGCTGACGGGTGGAAATAAATCCCATGAGTACTTTCTAAATTCAAACTGTAATATCAAGTTAGTCAAAATAGTTGAGAAATATGCTTAAAAACCGATAAGGTTTTAGTACCTTTGCCTATGCAAAGGCATTCAGTCTTTGCAAAATGTAGTGGTCCTTACTTGGTTCGGAAAACGCTGAATGATGATGACTATGTAATATATGCACCAGACAGGGGGAATGCTAAACGGCTTTGTTACATCAACAACATGGTGGGAACCTTCACCGAGAATAAGTGGCTGCTCTTAGGAAAACAGTCACTTTGGATTATTTTGTTTTCAGAATCATACTGATTCAATTCACTGTTGAATGGTTTGATGCTGAACAGCACACAAAAATTCGCTTAGCACAGGTATAAGAGAATGGTGGTGGTCCATTATTCAGCACTTCTGGTAAAGCAGGGTTCCTCAGATTGAATAAAACCAATAATATGGACCAAACCTTTCACTGTGATACACATGAAGTAGACACATGGCTAGCCTGTTGTCATATGATAGACCTCCCCTTGTAAAACTGCCGCAAACCACACCCACATGGATATGGTGTACGACATTGGCCAAACATGTGCACATGCCTTATGTCTTGCGGTAATGTACGGTGGAATCTCCAACTAAGACCTCCATAAAGGGACAATGTCTATATTACAACAACATGTTTACAGACCCTTTTTGTTTATGCTTAATCAAATTATATCCCCTATTAAGACCTCATTTTATCAGTCTCTTAGATGGCCTTAATAAGGGGATTCTACTGTGTGTGGTTTGCCCAGTCTCAGATATTTTTGTGTCAATCATCACAAACACACACAGTTTGCAGCCTGGGTAGCGCCCACTTGTGACCTAAACATGCATTTCGTATTATCTCCAGGACTGAAAACATATAAAGATGCTTGTACCATCAAAATTTACACCCATGGCACAGACAGTCTGAATTTGCTATTTTCACACTGGAACAATATGTGTCCCTCTGGCAATTTTATGCACTCCTACGGGATGCCTACCCCTGTATCCCATAAACGTGCTTACCTGTAAGTGTGCCAAAAATAAAATTCATCATGTGCATGTGTGTTGTTTACGATGTGTATAATTATATGATGCCAAAGTAATTTCATAACTTGTTATTGAGAATTATCGTTAATTGATGGTGCTATGAATGCTACAGATCTGCATAACTAAATGTGCTGCTGCTTTCCTGGCTGATAACATTGAACGAAAATACGACATGTCCTGCCACAGAATATTTTTAGTAGATATTATAACAATGAACATTGTGACCATGGCTATATCAATGCACCCATAGCTCTCGACGTTGAAGCTGAAGTGGGATTGGCTGAGGCACAGTGGCAACCAGCAGAGTGGTTGTCCTCATCTCAGTAGACGGTATCTGTGGTGGGCAGTGTTTATGGGTTCATATCTGCGCAGTATATGAGGACACCAATCTGCTGGTCATCTCTATGAATCGATGGAGTACTGCTGCCTCCAGCTATGGATGCATGACACGTAGCTAGACTTGACCCCAAAACAAACAAGAGTCGTCCGGCAAGCTATTGATTTACACAGGATCTGTGTTTTTTTTGTCTGTTATCTTTTTGTTTTACAGCAATCAACTCCTCTTTTATTAATACAGGGACATGCAAAACCAACCACTATTCAACGGGAATTGGTGGATAATCCTAGGCTTGTTGTGTGTCAGGGCCAGGGCCAGGACCAAGGGCAAATTTTGACTCGTTTTCATCTTCATCGCCTTCATTAAATATCATGCAGTGCTCAAAACCAGCGTCAGTCACACGAAGGTCATATATTTGTGGCCTCTGTAAATTCAGCTGTTTCGGCCTCCTCCTCCATAAGAACTTTAATAAGACTTCATCCACTTTTACACAAATAGCACTATGTCACATGTGAAGCCACACAATTCCCCCAGCGGACAAACTGTGAACTATGAAATGCTCGAACTGCCATGATCAGAAGCTTATGAATTAGTTTGTTTAATTTGGTATTTTCTAGCAAAACAACATTTTAACTTTACAGCAGTCACAAAGGTAGGCAGAGCAGGATGGGTTAGAATACTACACGAATAAGGCCTAGTTTTTAAGCTTTTCCTATGACTTGAAACCCGACGTAAAAGATGAAAAACATTGGGAGTATAATATGTAATACTGCTTTTATTCATTTGTGAGGATTATTAAAATATTGTTAGTACGTAATATGCAAAAATGTAATACACTTACGCCAAAGATGTAACTCGATCTTTGTCACTCAGAAACTGTCTTGCCACACTTGCTGCAATGCCCCACCCTTCACTGTGTTGCCACTCATAGGGGTGTGCATCCCGTCATTACATTGCAAAAAACCGTATCAGCTGCAGTATTCAGGTAATAGAGGACGAGGAGACGAAAGAGACCGCTGCAGCGCTGAATGTGTCAAGCCAATACATATATGGACTGTTCGTACACCGACACCCTCCTCCTCCACACCTCCCTGTAACTGACACTTGCCCTAGTCACCGCGAAAATCAAGCTGAGGCAAAAGTTATCCCCGAGGCATACTGTACCCATGGACTAGTCCTGTCATCCAGCTCCCCTTGGTTGAGAATGGTTGGCTAGGTGCATCACTAGCTCATTCTTTGTAGGAACAATAACTCTTTGTTGGTTAGCAGTAATAGATATTGAAAAGCAGGACGACCTGTTCCCAATAAATGGTTCAGTGGTTCACCATTTGAATTCTGTTGGAGTCTACAACACAGTGTATAGTGATTATGGTATGAACAATCTGTCAGTGGCAGTGGCGTACGTGACAGATACATCCATTCAAAATGGTCAGCAAAGAAATGGCCACAGCAATATACCGAAATAGCACCCTCTACTCGCAATCCTCCCACAGGAAATGTACCTTTCTTGTCATTACTATACACATGTATCGCGTCTAAGGTGGCGGATCTCTAGCCAGCACCTTTAGATAACCTCTAGTCACTTTCAATGGATTTGAATAGGTTGATACTTATGGTACATAAACTACATGCTCCCAAATACTCAGATGTGTGAACATTTCAAAATTTATTTAAGGAAATTGAGCTCAAAGTCTTTGGTTATACTGAAAAGTTTCAGCAGTGCTGACCACATGGGATTTGTTTGCATGGGCGCGATAATGAGTCATGTCTTTGTTTGCAGAGTGTTTAGTCCATGACCCAATCGAAAAAGGTGACCAATAATAAGTAATTATATATCATCATCATCATCATCATCATCATCATCATCATCATCATCATCATCATCATCATAATGATAATAATAATAATAATAATAACAATAATAATAATAATAATAATAATAATAATAATAATAATAATAATAATAATAATGATAACAATAGAAAGTATCTGTTCTGGAGAAGAGGAAACCATTGGCCATGGAGAGAAGAATTCAATCTTATCACTATTGTTCTGACTAATTTGAAAATGTCGAGGTATGTTAAAACAAATGAGCCTACTGGCCCCAAATATTGAAGGCCGCCTATGAATCCGCACTCTTGATTGCCCAGAATAGATGTTTTCTAAGCAAAGCGGGGTTACCTTTTATGTTCTGAAGTAAAAGACATCGAGTTTTCAACCACTAAATATATTTCTGTTCGGAATGGCAACATCACGGAGGTAAAGCTACAAGTTCATTCTACACAAAAATAAAACACACACGGCGGAAGAAGTGGGTATGTCTCATTTAAACAGTCATAAATGCATAAGAAGTGGACAAAATTTCTTTCAGCGCGATTTTTTCGGGGTTTTTATTTCGAACCTATGGACCTGTTTCTTGCAACAGAAACAAACGACTTGCCTTATCACCATAAAATCAGCAGGCAAAAAACAAACAAACAAACAAACAAACAACAAACCAAAAAAAAGAAAAAAAAAAACGAACAAAAAAAAATCATATCAAGGGGCAATTCTTCATTTCTGACTACCTGTTCTGTGAATTCCATTAGAAGGTCAAGTACCATGGGAAGGGCAGAACTTTGACCTAATAAATGTGGTTGTCAGGAGGTGTGTCGATGGAGTCATCTTTGACATGTTGAACAATGCGATATGTTAAAGCAAGTATCAGACATGAGCCTGGACCACATGAGCAGCATTGCTAGTGGGTATTGTCTCATGTTTTACCTGCAAAATGTGAATTATGATTATAGGTACAATTTTACAAGGCTGACCAGTAATGCTGATATGTTAAAACTGTCAAAATGATGATTAATTTCATGGGTCCGTTTCAAGGGCGCACATCATTATCGGATTGTCGATCTGTCCACCATTTGTTTCTGATCGCAATATTACAAGACTTCCACTACCTTAAATTCCAAACTCAAATAATTTGTACGTTGGCACTGTTTTTTCCCTTAATTTCATTCTAGGGGCCTTGACCTCCATTTTTACAGGCACAGGAGCCCCGTATGTCAAAAACAGACCCATCCCTCAATGTTTGCCATCAACTTATTTTGGTAGGCCTTAAAGTTTAAAACAAGTGTCAAAAATGACAAGCTCATCAACAAAACCTCAATTAGAAACTAAAAATTGTCTACACCAGGCAACACCGTCTAGTATGCCTAAACGTTCCAGACACTTTCTATAAATCATCACGTGGGCCCAATATTTTATTTTTGATATATGCATTACAGGATGTAGGTTATACTGATGAAATAACTTTAGCTTTATGAAGGTGTATTTTAAATATCAGCATTACATGTAATAAACAATATGTCTCTGTCTGTCTACACATAAATCACATAAGTTGTTACGCAATACATATCTCCAGATAATTCTGAATCCCCATTATTTATATTCCTATGTAGGCATTCATGACCATCTGTGCACACATAAATCACCGGAAGTGATTTGAATTTTTTTAAACTGCTGTTGAATTTATATCATTTATCTAATTACATTCTCAAGCATGTAGGGTGTCTATTGAAGTGAACACCTCCACAGAGATATTTCTTCCTGCATTGAAAAATATACGACACTTCCGGGCCTCAAACTGCTAAGCAAGTGTCCATGCCCAGCGACGCCTTTACAGCATTTAAGGCAAGTATTCATAGCCATATGCAACACATGAGTCTGCTTCAAGCTTCCACCTGCTTAAAAACACCATTTAATTGTCCATACTGAGTTAATATAAAGCAAAGTCGGTGCTGATTCAGCACCTAACCACTATCGCTTGCTGTTAGGCCTAAACTGAAGTTTAAATATTTAATGTCACATTTCGTCATGCCTATGATTTCGTATAATCACTGAACTGTACTTCCATAGAATGTAATTAATGTACTAGGTGAAGCGCAATTTAACATGATGAAATGGTCTTGACCAGAACATGATATTATCGATCGTAACAACTTCTGTTAACAACTTAATTGCCCATGGATTACTCTCAAGTGCAGGCTCCTTCGCTTTGCAAACGCTGCACAACATACCACAAAAATTGGAATTTGTGACTGGCCATCAATGGTATTGAAGTAGGAATGCGTGTGTAAAATAAACATACTTCCCTATCCCTCTCCATCTTAATGCTTTCTCCTACATTAACCTTTGCATCAACACACCCGACAATTGACTACGTTCTGAAACAACCCCCCCCCCCAAAAAAAAAAACTGGGAATGACACAGATCTTGCTTCGAAAAGGGCCCTGATCGGGGGGGGGGGGGGGGCAGAAAATGTGGTTTGTCGAGAATGATGTCACTTCTGGAGCATTGAAAATGAAACATTGCCGGATTGAACGTTTATTCTGAAAAAACTGATTTGTGTGTTTTGCCTTCTGTATATATATATATATATATATATATATATATATATATATATATATATATATATATATATATATATATATATATATATATATATATATATATATATACATATATATATAATCTTATAAGGAGATCCATGTGCAATGGGTATATTTTATAGGATCTTGAATAAAGTTATATGATATAATTGTATTTTTGTCTTTTTGTCCAAAACCACTTCCTAGTGGTCATTATCCTATTCCGCAGTCTGAACTCTTTACTCTCCATAAGCTAATCTGTTCTTGTCTAACCTATATACATCGAAGTACTATTGTCCATATTGACTACGTTCCTTTGTAAAATTTTGACAAAGGCTGTATTAGCCCAAACGATTTAATGGGTCATCAGCGGGTAACAACTCAACATGTTCGGAGCTTTTTACCCATAAATGTCTCTCTGAGTAGCGGCTCCTTGTCTAAGCTAAATATTCAGCAAAGGCAACCCACAAATTAATGAATAGATATGAGCGTGGCAATTGATGAATTATCTAAATAGTGAAGTTTTGCTTAAAAACGCAGAGCTTCATTATGAAAGAATAATACCTGTCAAACAAACCATAATTACCAAATTTGCATAGTACAGGTTCAGATAAGAACAATTTGATTTACCCCTGTATCAATATATACCCTTTCTAGCTGGACAACTTATCCTAGTTAAACCATCCGCCAATGTTTACCTGAAGTGGAAACAAGCTGGGGCATTATATTCAGTCCCAGTGCTTGTAAAATAAACAGTTGCAGCTAGACCACCTGTATTAACCAAGGGAAATGCTAACAAGGACTGCAACAATGTACATCTTGCACCAGAGATGTAAAACAAACTCCATGATGACACCTACTCCTCAAACAATTAATCTCTATTTCACTGCCAACCCTTAGTCAATGTATCAACGTAATGTGTCAGGTTTGTGACATTTGAGAAAATACTGTCAATTTTGAGTATTTTTTTTAATATTGAGTAAATGTGCATTTAGGCGTGTCAGAAAAGAATGAAAGTCATAAGCATTTATGCCGAAAACATGTTATCAAAACTATTTTTTCTTAACATGATTTTCAGTACAATTAGGCAAACATATAAAAAACATTCCTCTTCCTCAATAATTTTATCGACATTTTGCAACTCCAAAGAATGAGGAGTGCCTTCCCTTTTTAATTGCTCGATTTGGATACCAGAAAAGGCGATATCTGCGTGATACCAGAGACGTTCACTGGTTCATACTAATTTTGTATAAAAGAAAATAATCCGGCAATGGCCTGCGGAAGAGTTCTGAGACTGAGTTCTCGTAAATAAATCCCAAATAACTTTCTTAAAATGAAGCTAACTCGACAACAGGCTACTACTTTAAATATTTTAGGTAAATGAGTAATATGAGGATATTCATTAGTGCGTTAGCACCTATCGAGCCATAGAGCAGTAAAATTAGTACTAGGAATCATTGCCATAGCAAAGAAGCCGTTCTGGTTATGCACAGATAAACTGCATCTGCTTTTCTAAAATCCTTCATTTTACATTTTGAAGATGAGAGGTCATTTTGGGACTCTTGTGTGTTCAAGGTGAGATCATTTCTATTTCACATGTATAATAAGAAAAATAAAATATAATAAAATAAAGCATTGTAATGGGTATGCTGCAGTTCTCTGGTGTTCTTGTATGTTTGTCCCCCGCTTGTAAGGCTACTCTGCATGTTAGATGCATGATTAAAAAATTGCACGTACTGTAAATATATATATATATATATGCCATACTAGCAACAATCACTCATTGGTGTTGTTTTACCAAATAAAATAAAGATATTCAGTATAAACATGCACATCTTCATAGCGTTGTCATGCAAAACTGTTACTAGAATGTGGCATATACCATCATCAGATGAGCTTCCACATTTATATTCCTCTGTGTAAAGTCATACCAAAATACAAATGTTAGCTCCCAAATTTATATAAATAATGAAACGCACAAGGTGTGGATCTGTAAAAGTAAAGTAAGGTGATTTCGCTGTGGTGGTCACCACTGCAGGTGCCCTGCGACCACCTGCAATGAAGCATTGCTGCCTTTTTATGCATATTGGAGTTCTGTAGACCAGATAAACGAGATACGCACTTAAATACCCATTTCGTGTTTGGACTAACTGCTTCCGGTTTGCCTATGGAATTTGCTAGAGAATTTTTTTTTTTAAACTGTTGGTTTGTGTGAGAGGAAATTGTTTGTTACCTGCAGCTTGGATTCATCCTACGTTGGAACACCAGGTACGAAACCGATATGTTCAAAGTAATTACTAATTATACATTTTGGTTCATAGAAGTTTCGCATGTTTATGTAGAAAAGGAAAACTTCTTTTTTTCCCTTCTCTTTTGTATCCATATTTTGCTTCGCCCTGTACAAACGCGCATTGTGTGCCTAGAAGGAAATGGAAGTTTGGTAGTTTAAATTAAACTATTATTTAAAATAAAAATAACAGCGGAATATCAGCAGGTAGCCTAAAAGAATTAACTCATTCGCTGCTGCATTTCTACCCAGGTTAGCACCTGAACACTAAATTTCTATGCACACATTTAAATCATTTAGACTAATTTGATTCGGCAGTTTGTATGTAATAGTACAGAAAAGCATAATCCATATTCATAAATGTCAAACCCAACTATGACGACAATTAGATTGCAGCGTTACCAAAGCATCAACATTCATCTTCCAATACCAATGTAAAGAAACATGTTTCGCTCCCGACCTGAGACAGGTAGTCACCCATTAATGGCAACTGGTGTTTTAAAACCGATGCTCTACACATTTGCAATATTCTTCACCAACTACAGACTATGGTGTTTCCATTTTGTATAGGCCTGACCACTCAAAACCAAAATTTATCACTTGTTTAAGAAAAAAAAAAAAAAACCTTTCTTATGGCACTTCTTTCTACCGGCCAGCACTAGCAATTCACACCGTGGTTTTTATTTTGCAAGGTCGGAAAATTTGGCTAGCTATCTTGGAATTGGCGTCCTAAAAGACGCAAACCAAGAAATGTGTCTGATGCTGCCATTTATCCCATCTAAAGATTGATCTGTTTTTGTTCCCTAACTATACATATTGATAATAAATATAATAAAGAAAGATAAAAAATATTATGTAAACACTGTTCTTCGCTTGTACTGCGTAGGAGTATATGCCAACAATGTCGGTTTAAACAGGCAAAGTGCAGGTTACAAACCCTTTCCTGATATACAAACCGAGAATTCATATCTGAAAATGTTCAAAAACAGATTCATTTCTAAATATTATAAGAGCTGCTGACGTGCATCATGCACTTTTAGTAAGATCAATTTGAGGTTTAGAAGTCAGAGGGTCATTTTAATGGTCAAATGATGCATAAATTGGCACCCCCTTGGAATTCAATAACAGTCAGAAGCCGCGACCTGCTGATAGTTCGACTGCAACCGCTTCCCGTGGTGAAAGAGTTAAACCATTTGTTGACGAGCCTTGACCGAGGGGCGTAGGTGTTCATAACAAAATGGGAATTTGTATAGTTTTAAAAGTTTTTGTTATAGTTTGAATCAACAATTCGTCTGGGAATATTGTTCTTCGTCCATTTGGGCATTTGTTGGTCCCGGTCATAATGCAATATTTCCAATCGTCTGTTTTGGTTACCTAGGTATATGCAATATGCAAAGACGCACGTACAAAGTAGCTGTGTATTAGACAGTGTCATTACCGTATCCAAACCGTAGTCCTAATAAAATAAGTCCAAGTCAATTCCGACCAAGGGCAATGTTCCTTGCTATTTATAGCTGAATCACATAAATTTACACTTCGTATTTTTCCAAAAGAGACCAAAATGTATGTGCAAAGGTCCATAGGGTCAAAAAAGCCATGTCTAGTTTTAACATGACAGAATTCAAAAAGTTTTGTTAAAAATTATAGACCTATTTCTGTAAATTGGCTTGCACAGGTGCATCATTCATCAACGGAAATTTAAATATTCAAGAAAGCATAGAATCCCACAAGTCATCTAATAAACCATTCATTAAGTTAGTAATTTAGAATTTTAAAAAATGTAGTATGCCGTTGTAAGTCATCTGAAAGTCAGCCAAGCATAATGTACATCTAACGCATGATTCTATACAAAAGGTCAATATGTAAAACAGTCCTAATTATTGTAATATTCTACTACATTCATCAGATAAAGAATTAGGTTTTATGAAAAGAAAGAAAGAGAGAGAGAAACCATGTTGAAATTCTTAAAGGAAATTGTAAGTAAAACTGTTTTCCTGTCACAGTTTTAAATTTTTTTCAGAGAGAGAGAAAGAAAGAGATAGATAGATAGATAGAGAGAGAGAGAGAGAGAGAGAGAGAGAGAGCCAAATATGCATAAATTTACCAATTTTTGAAAGAAACCATCTATCAGCTGTGAATGACAAATTTTAGATCTAGTCAACATTATAGGGAAACGTCTTTGCGTAGGCGTACGGTAGAAGTGGCATATATACTTGAAGCAACTCACACGGATGGGTCCTGAAAAACGATAGCCAGCACCTATGTTTAGGCGATTTTCAAGTGTACCCATACGTCTGGGCACGAATATCTTGTTGATACAATAGATCCATAGGCCGTGGAATTTCCCTTGTTGATTTCTTCGTGTGCTCATATTCGTGGTATAGATTCAAGGTTTAACAGTCACAGTGTGTCTTAGGTGTACAGATCGAACGTATAACAAACGTTTTAATGGAACGTATGCATAATTATTACCCAAATAAATCTCTGTCCCGGTCTGTTGGACAGAGCATCATCGATCCGCCCCGAAATTGGCTCACTGAATGAAGAAAACACAATGGGTGTGTTATTTTTTGTAGCAACACAGTGAATTTATTGATGACAGATTTCTTTCCTTCTTCTTATATTGAGCTCAAGTTGGATTAAGGAACATGACTAAGACTATTTACTCAGTTAATATATTTTTCAAAGTCGAGTGTTTTTCCTTGAGTTTTGCCCTCTTTCACAAAGACATGTACATGTACGTAGTTCCGTCTTGATCAATTTAAGGATCAGTGTTGCACTGTATTCAGTACGAATGTTTCACACTGGATATTCATAGACCTAAATGTTGAGGATAAATTGAAAAGATGTCATGACTCTTTTATACATTGACCATAATGTGTATTTTGACGACATATAGAGAAGGTTTTCCAACCAGTTTCTTCATATAGTTTGGCTGACGATCTTTCTACCGTTGCTGTTACGATAAAATGACTAGTAGCCAGTAAATGGCACAACGCACAATGATTGGCTCTCAGATAAGACAACTTTGCAGACATCTCGAAATGTTTTTCTCCTTAGATGCCTTGATAACTCTCTTAACGTTATCAGTAAATTTTGAATCGGATCCAAATGATACACACAAACGCTCATGTATTTTATTTTTATTTTAGCAAATGTGTAGGGTCAAAATATAAGTGGAGTCATATAGGAGAATGATGCATTTATTTTTTTTATTAGTTAATTTATTTATTAATCTGTTTGTTTTTCTTATTTTATTTATTTATTTATTTATTTATTTATTTATCTATCTTTCTATTTATTTATTTATTTATTTACTTATCTGTCTATCTTTCTATCTATCTATCTATCTATCTATCTATCTATCTATCTATCTATCTATCTATATATCTATCTATCTATCTATCTACTCATTCAGTTTTGTCTAGCTATTACATTTGTGTTTATTTCTGTCCAGAATTGAGTATTGAATATTGAAGCATCAATGTAAGCCAGTGTTTAGACCAATCGTCTGAAGATGACATACTGAAACGTAAAGTACAAGAAAATGTCCCCATATCATTGTATCTCGATGCATTTCATTAAGAAAAACCCGAAGTTTGGCCTTTGATGATGATTTTTACCTCAAATTTAGTCTCGGAACCAAAACAGTAAATTACCAGTTATGCCAATTTTAAAAGTTTTATTTTTTCTGTCTGTTTGTTTTATTTTAAAATTTTTATGTATTACGTCTGTGTGCAAGAAAGCCTTTTTTGTTTTTCCTCATTGCAATAATACATATATATATATATATATATAACATGCTTCTTTTCATGATTCAAAGAGATAATGGCAAGTCCACGGTTATGGTTCAGAGTGTATTATGCTGTGTTACACCAGGCTTTGAATTTGTCTGCGATTTTTAAAGTTAAGTTTAACATTCCGATATTGTGTCCGGGAAAATATAAACCTTTGTTGATATTAATTATATACTTGGTTAAACATGACACAGTCTGCCTTACGGTGAATGCCCTTTTTCCTTTTGATTTGGTTTTATTGCCAATATACATTACTGTCTGTTTAAACAGTGAAGGAAAGACGCATACTAAAGTATATCCTCTGGTCGTATATCAGCTAACTGAGAAGGGTTACACTATTTAGCAGCATAAAGGAAGTATTTAAACCAAAAAATAACAATAAAAATAATATACCAGTTAAAAAAAAACATTAAGTGCGATGAACCTGTTTCACATCCTGTTGACATTAGCTACAGAAATGCATAATATTGTTCTTGTAAACTAACTACTACTGCTACTACTATTATAATTACTAATATTACTACTACTACTACTACTACTACTACTACTACTACTACTACTACTACTACTACTACTACTACTACTACTACTGCTACTACTACTAACTACTACAACTGCCACCATCACTACTATTACTTATTAGTAGTATTAGTAGTTGTAATAGCGTTAACAGTTAAAGCGTTGTTCAATTAATATATATATATGTATATATATTTATATATGGGCACAAGATTTTGCATTTTTCCTACCGTCGTGTCTGCTAGTAACAAATGCATGAAGGTTTCTGCACGGAACGTTGGACTTGCATTATACATCTAAGGTCGTAAACATTTTCAAGTTGAAAGAAAAGCACACAGTGTTATAAAATGGTTACATTCCTCAGGACATTTTTTGTGCACCACGAAATTACTGTAAAAGGAGCCAAAATTGCCTTTCTTAGGACGGCTGTCTCTTGTCTCTGGACTTATGTAGGTCAAACAAAGAAGACTGTGGCGAGGATGTATGTCCATTCATTTGCTTAACTCTACAGAGGCAACCATCACGTTCATTCGACAAGCCACATTGTACAGGGCAGACCTGCCAGAAGCTGGGATAATACCCGCAACTACCATTCCTGGGTCTCAATATATGACATAATATGGTGATCTCGTGCGAATGTTTGTACGTGTCTATTTTTAAAGGCGCCTTACCCTTTCTAATTTTGCCCCCCCCCCCCCCCCCCGTACAAAGCGAGACAAATAGGTCTGTTCATGTATGTCGGTCGGTACAGAGACTCTGGCTATATACTCCAATATAAGAACTAGGTGAAGTATGAAGTTCGTTAACCTTGACCCGATTTTGAAGGTTACGAAGGTACTTTTGTGACTTTGGGTTTTTGCATGATAATTAGAAACGTTTTTATAATAAGATCTGCATATTCCATAGAACTTATCCAGGGCCAGGTCCACTTTAAATATGGGTGACCTTGGACTTAATTCAATGGCCACAAGGTCACTTGAGTGAACTATGTTTCTGCAATGCAATAGAGAATCAAGTTAGGACTTCAATACTGCACATGGTAAGCCCTAAGGGCGAAGGTTGTTTCCGAAAGATAAATATATATATTTCTCTTTTAGTGATCCCATATTGCACATTAGTATAGCAAATTTTAAGAGCCGGGTCAACATCTGACATGGGTGATCTTGCGTCAATTCCCAAGCTCACGGATCCACATTACTAAATTTGGTATCTGCGTAATGGCTAAAGAGGTTTTGAGACAGCACTTTGATAGTGCCCAGGTGTATACTCCCATGTATGGACCAGCAGAGGTATGAATGTGGTTAGCCTTGGAGGTACTATCGTAATGTTTGGTTTCCACGCAAAAAGCAGGAAAGTTTTTTTGTTTTTTTTTTTACGATAGGACTTGCCTATTGAACAAGATTGTTCATATGCCAGGCTTGATTTGGTTTCAATCTGGGTCTCCTTGGCCTCATTTCAATTGTCACACGATCATTTTATTAAACTCGGTTTCTACATTGCATTTGGGAATCTAAGGTACGACTTCAATATTGCACATGGTAATAGTCCTCAATTAGATCTTGACCAGCTTAGAAGAAGGATGACCTTGACCAAATTATCAAGGTCACCACACAGGGTACTTTTAGTGAATTAGGTTTCCACAAACATGCAACGGAGTACGTTTTAGAACTGCAGATTTCATATTATACAGAAATATAGCCTTCTATTGGAGCTAGGTGAGGTTCAAAGATGGGTGACCTTTAAATAAGTATTATGTTTCTGTTTGCACACACATTCGCCTTACACGGCAGCGGTAAGGATGCACAGTCAACACACATTAATATCTACTTGAAGCCCCAGGATTTCAAGTTAAAGCCCCATATACGTGTCATGTTGTACGCTATGTCACATTCCTGGCTTTGTTGAACAGATTCCTGAGGCTGGTAAGTGCATTGCAAATGTGCTGTAACTATATCCAGTGTGTGTGTGTGTGTGTGTGTGTGTGTGTGTGTGTGTGTGTGTGTGTGTGTGTGTGTAATGGGCATGGCTCATTGAAAGCTTTTCAATACGACCATTATTACAAGTACCAGACGGCAGTACTGGAAAAATTTGACACAGAGACTGTTTTCAAATTCAAGTAGCAATGCATGTTTTATGTTCTGAACAAGTGGGACTGAAACCTGCAACCTTTGGCACCAGTCGCTAAGCTGAAATGGGAAACGCACAAATCCACTCGACCAAATCCCCATTCATAAAAAGAATGGTTCAATGGAAGTAGTTATGTGCGAGTGCCACATAAACACGGCTTTGCAGTATATTTACGGAGTCGGCATTTATTTCCAGAATCGGGTACTTAAATCCACCAACATTAAGGAAGTATGTCCCCTTAACTCTTGCACCTGATCATCATCTGCAACAAAAATGAAATCATGAAGCATGTTGTCACTCAAAGATTTCCCAAAGGACCTGTTACTTCCCTTTTTTGATCTTATCAGGCATCACGTACTCAGGTGGGAAAAGGTCCTTATATTATAATTTATTCGATAAGTAAATGAGATGCTTATCTTAAGTTTTAATATGTAGCCGTCTTGATATACACTTTTTTTTTCCTTGTCCGTGTGGGCTAATGAAACTTTCCTTTTCTTTTCCAACTTCTACCCATTTAATTATTTTACAAGCACAGTAAACCTAAACTTTCATCCAAGATCCAAGATCAAATCAAAATATAAATTATAATACGTTTGTTGACATCATACAGCATGCCAAGGAGAAGCATTTGCCTATCAAAACTGTAAAATGTAACAAATATATATATAAATTTTCATCTTGGGTGACGAATGGTATTCTCTGATCCATAAAATATAAAGATAATTTATGCTGCAAATTAAAGTGCACTGATCCTGAATCCTATCAATATCAAGTTATGAAACTGAAGATAAAGACTTACAAGTGCATCCTGGATAAAACTATTCGTCAATGTAAGCAAAACTATTACAATTACCAATTTGATAAATTCCAAAAAAAAGTCACTAGGAAGACCTGGGATACTATCAAGTCAATTCTCAGTATAATTCAAGAAAAAAAAAGATTTCCCACAGTTTTTCAAAAAGGATGGCACACAAACGTCAAACAAAGGTGAAATAGCCAAACGTATCAATGATTTTTTTTTTGCAGAAATTGACCCCAAATTAGCTTCTAAACTAAATTCAACTAATGTACCAGCCTTTACTACTTATCTTACCAATGAACATGACAACGTGTTTCTCTTTTCTCCAGTGTCTTTAAATGATGGCCAAACGATTTTTATTACGTTGAAGCCTAAAACGAGCTCGAGCCACGATTTATTATCTATGAAACTTCTCAAAGGCATTAATAATATTTTAGTTCAACCTCTGACGCTAATCATTAACCAGTCGTTAGTCACTGGCATTTTCCCTGACTGAGTTAAAGTTGGCAAAAATGATACCTTTGTATAAAAAGAGGATTATCCCAGTTTTGATAATTATAGACCCATCTCACTCCTTCCCGCGCTCTCAAAAGTTGTCTATCGTCAACTATATGATTTTTTTCACTTCGAACAATATGGTTTCAAACACTTACTCTGTACAGAAACAGCCGCATTAAGATTTTTAAGCAGATCCTACCAACTTCTTGATTTGGGAAAAATACCCATAAGCATCTATCTTGACCTGTCAAAGGCATTTGATGCTTTGGATCATGGCACTCTTCTTCATTAATTAAACTATTATGGAATACGTGGCACTGCTTTAAATTGGTTTAAAGTTACTTGACTAATAGAATTTGATTCGTCGAGTATGGCGTGCAATCTATATTACCTGTTGCTACAGGTGCACCAAAGGGTTCCTTCTTTCCATTATATATATATATATATATATATATATATATATATATATATATATATATATATATATATATATATATATATATATGGTATTTATCTGGCCTCCTCAAACTTTACTGCTATTCTCTATACCGATGACACAACCTTCTAAACTCTCTATGCTCCTTTCATTTCAACAGTGGATCTAATACTGGAAATCTCTTAGCAAATATTAATTTTGAGCTAGACAAAGTACACAGCTGGCTTGTAGCAATTAAACTATCCTGAAATGTTTCCAAAACCAGATACATGACCTTTCATTTTCCACAACGTAAACTTAACATAAACATCAATCTATCAATTAATAACATTCCCATTGAAAGAACACCCGAATATGACTTCATGGGACTTATGGTACATGAAAATCTTTACTGGAAAGCCCGTATTAACAAAATATCAACTTAACTCTCTCGTCTAATAGGTACGCTAAAAAAAGTTCACAATTATGTACCCACTTCAGGTCTCTTTCTCATTCATAACTCTTTGTTTCTGCCACATCTTAACTATTCTATTCCTGTTTGGGGCTATTCATGTATCGAGTTGTAACATTACAAAAGAAAGCAATCCGCCTTGTAATTTCTTCAACTTACTATGCACATACGGAACCCATTTTTAAACAATTTAACTTACTAAAGGTCCAGGATCTATTATATCTAAAAGCACTGAAATTCTACCATGAGATAACCAAAACCGGTTGCCTAGATACTTTGATAATATGTCTGCTCCCTTACCAACTACCCATACGCATAGCAGCCGACATCGACACATTCCTCGTCCCGCCCCCCCCCCCCCCCTTTTAAATCCTCCACTGAGAACTGTATCCGTTATTACATCCCTGGAATCCTGAAAGAGTTGTCACAAAATATTAAAGATAAAGTCACAACCCATTCATACTCTGGTTTCTCCAATTATATTAGAAATTTCCTTATCAATAGCAATAGCACCACAGCAAACTGTTTTGTCTGTAACTATAATTCAATTGACTTACATTTTGCACTTCAGTTCTTTGTGTAATATTATGGTTAATATTTGATTGACTTTCATTTGCACTTGAGTTTTTGTATAATGTTAGCGACTATATAAATATATTCACACTTCATATAAACATACCCAAAGGTGGCCCCCGCGATAGCGGATTGAATATCCTTAGCGGGGTTCATCTTGGCTTTTGTCTTGAAATACCTTCTTCCCTTTCTATATGTTAGTCATATAGTTGTCTACAATTCTGTATTGGTATTATCTGCCTAAATGATTTTGTAACCAGTCAAATAAAACTTTGTCTGAGTCTGAGTCTATATATTTTCTAGTTGCTACGCTTCCCTAGATTTGATTCCAGAGGTGTTTGCGCGCGATTGGAATATATATATATATATATATATATATATATATATATATATATATATATATATATATATATTTATATATATATATATATATATATATATATATATATATATATATATATATATATATATATATATATATATATGTATATATATACGACATTCCTTCTCACTTGGTAGGATTTTAAGATTTTTCGCACAGAAGTAATAAAATTTTATTTTCTTTCATAATGAAATCAAACGAACTTTGAAACATTTATCTATGTCCAGAATCAAATGCAATGGTGAGTTCTCAAATGGCATAAACATAAAGTTTTAAAATGTTTAGGCTTGGCCTAACAGGCGGTTCATTGCCCCAAAGTCACGGAAGATGTTGTGGGAAACTAAAAATATATATTTATAAAAAAAAATATAAAAAATAATAATCATAAAAAAATAATAAAAAAGGCGCTCCATGTTGTGATTTTTTCTTTTTTATGTAATAGAACAATTCATAATATGTAAGGCAAGATATATGGGCAAAAAACGGCTGTAATAAATCGTATTGAAACAAAATGTTACCTGCTCTTACGAATGTATGGCTCTAATATGACACATACCCATTTTTCTGTTCTGTGATTTTACTATTGTGTGAAATAAACTTGTAGCTTTACCTATGTGATGTTGTTAATCACAAACTAAGTATATTTTGTGGCTCAAAATGCAAGATTTCCAGCTTCAGACCATCAACAGTAACCACACTTGGCTTTTTTTTGGTGTGGATTCATACACGGCTTTCCAAGACAGGCTATTTTTTTCTTTGGACATGAATACAGAATTTCGAAATAATAGGAACAATGGTTGTGATTAGTCCGAGTCGGCTCATTCTTCTCTTCATGGCTAATGGTTTGCTGTTCCCCATGAGTGACCTATGTAAGTGGCTCCCCTGGTTGCCAGGGGTCATGGACTTATGATAGTGCAAACAATGAAACGGTTTATTATCATGCCCATGCAAAAAGAACAAAAAGAAAATAGACAGAAAGAAAAAACCATGCGGTCGTCACTGCTGAAAGCATCACTTTCGATTCAACATACCCATTGAGCGCAATTTTTTCATATACGTTTTATACATATCTGCAACCCTAATGTTATCTGATGCATTGCCAAACAAGAACGCCTACTCATCAGTATAGAGGGTCTAACATATATGTTGACAGCGTTAATTACACTATTTAATGAAGTGCATCTTGCCATCAGATTTGTGACAACATATGAGAAAAGAAAAACCGCGTTTTGTGGATATCTGAATTATGAAGATCAGAAAGTGCTACTTTACTGTCCATTTCTGGAACAGTGTTACCAGTGGTGATTAATACCACCACATAACACCAGTTCTATATGCCCAATTTTGCAAACTTTGGTCCCTTGGAGCCTCAAGTTGGGGTACGTGACCGCGAATAGTGTCTGGAAGGCCCAAGGTAGCCTTCAAATCTTTTTTTTTCTAAGCATTTACAGGTAGTACCAATTTCAGTGCTTGGCCATAGATCCTATTAACCCAATTAGTGGTTTTAACAAAGTCTGAAATTAATGATTGCATACCTTTCTGAATAAAGCATGGACTTGCGGCGAAAGCTTTGTAGCCAAAAAACTGTTCACATTGAAATGTAGGCAGCATACTTGAACTTAACACATGGTACCTATTCTCAATTACCATATAAAATATTATTAATTTCCTGGGAAAGTAACAAATTCGTGGTTTTCATGTTCAAAGCGCTTGAAAAAACAACTGTTTCCTAACTTTCGTTTCCCTGGATCTCCCAATGTTGCCTTCCAAGTAAAGAACAATTTGTAATTTGAATATCATAAACTTTGATGGCCATTCTTCGCATCCAAAATTTTGGAGGGGTGCGTTGATGTTTTTGCTTCTCTGTCGTAGATATTTTAATTTGACTTGAATAAATTGACGGAAATAAATGAAACAAGCATTGTAAAAATAGAAATGTACATATTCACGGTTCTGATAATTTAGCAGCGAATCTTGCCATGGATCTCGTATATTTTCTTGGTATTTCTGCATGTTTGCTTCGACTTAACCCCTCCTTCTTCCAAAAACAAACAAAATATCAATGAGAATAATAAATTACAGTATATTTCATACGCTTGACAAGGAAATTTTTTGTCATATATATATATATATATATATATATATATATATATATATATATATATATATATATATATATATATATATATATATATATATATATACGCGTGCGTGCGTCTGTGTGTGTGTGTGTGTAATATTTGCACCAGACATTATACAGGGTAAAGATTTCATCCAGTACAGTTCGAGCTTGAATGACACACACGGCCGATCCACCCCATCCAGCTGGACCTTTGGGGTGACTCAGCAAAGCTGTACCTGTCGGCTGGCCGAGAAAGCTCTACAGCCAATCATGTTACATCTCGCATATCTGCTCCATAATTCATAAGACGCATGCGCCGAATATAGCTGACCACTCTTTTCTTCGTCTCACCGATTCCTGTTTCAAAGTATGGAATAACTGTCGTCCGCTACTGATCTCCATGCCTTTATGACTATGATGTTTTGATGATCGCAAATGCTCGGCTCGCGGCGGAAATTGTGAGTTTTTTTTCTGATTTCTAAGACATGTTTTGTACCACCTGCTTAACAGTCATCACTACTATACCATACATCACTGACAATTGTATGCAACACATCAGGTACAGTGCATACACATTTCTAGTTAACTATCTTTAGTAGTGACATTTACGTCGTGACCATGGCTCTTTTCAAGTCAATCGTGGTGACCAGTATATCAATGTTTTGCTCGCTCAGCTGACAAATGAGACTATTTGATCTCTTCTTGCTGCATCCCAGACGAAAATCGTGGAAAGTGCAGAGGAGATATAACACCACTTACAGCTTCATGTTAGTGAATTAGAATGGGCCATTGACGACTAGGAACGATACGGCGCACGCGATTAACACTTTGTAGTCCGAGTTCTTGTTGTGTAACGTCTCAAGCAATCTGACGCTGTAGTCACAGTCCTTGCTGAGGACTAGGCTTTCTGTGTCATTAAATGTGATAAGGTGAGCAAGCAATCTTATCTTTGTGATGGAAATCCTTAGGTGGCTGATATGTAGTCAGCACATTTGGATAAGATATGATCACTTTCTTATAATTTTAGATAGTTTGAACCCTTAACTAGGGTTCTACCCAAAACTCATATATGTGGACATAAAAAAAAAATACGAGACAATTGAGCTGAAAAAAAATGTTTACATCGAAGAGTTTAAGCAGTGCTAACCAGATGCGGTTTGTTTGCATGGGCATGATAATGAACCATGTCATTGTTTGCACAGTCATTATTCAATGACCCCTGGCAACCAAGGAGGCCACTGACAAGGGTCCCTCATGGCGAACAGGAAGCCATTAGCACTGAAGAGAAGAATGGACCAATTCAGGCAGATTATTGCGATTGTTCTGACTTCTTTGAAACTCTATTTTAATGGAAAAAACAGTGAAACCTGTCTTGGAAAGTGAATGGGTTGATAGTCCGATGTTATAAGGCTCAAGTTTTATGGGACAATATATATATATATATATATATATATATATATATATATATATATATATATATATATATATATATATATTAAAGATTATAGCATGCTTTGTTGACCATATGAAGTATATCAACGAGCACTGGATGCCATATATCAGAAGAGTGGGCGAAACGAACGAGTTCTGCTATCTGGTATCCAGTGCGAGTTGATTATTTCTTATCGTCTGCAATGTATGCTATAAATTTTTTAACTTATGTTTTGGTCGATTTGTACATTTCAATACACAAAGCAAAAATAAGAACGACATTAGAAAAAAGTTTGCTCATCATCAACACAATTACTGATGAAACCGGAAGAGTACCGATACCACTGGAAGAGTACGGACACATATATTGCGGCACTGTTGCTTGAAGGTCTATGATACGGTATTTTTAAAAGCCTGTTATAGTGCTAAAATCTACCCAAACATGATAAATATATATCTGTTTGTGTGTGTGTGTGTGTTTTAATTCATACTTAGGAATGACGTCACATAAGTAAAACTGCAAGTTTATTTTGCACAATAAGAAGAAATCACGGGACAGAAGAAGTGAGTTATTTTCAAATTTCAGCCATGAAGGCATCAGAATTGACAACATTTTCTTTCGGCGCAATTTTCACGGAACTACTTTTGCCCAACCTATGCAATTTCTGTCTCATTCACAAACAAAAAAAAATGGCTCCAGCACATTAAAAGAACGGGCACAAAAATAAAAGTATCATATTGAGTAGCAGTTCCAAGCAATTAATTTCTTAACTACCCAATCCTTGACGTTTGGAGCAATTTCAAGAACAATGGTGAAAGGCCTGTTTCAACCCACTAATTTAAAAGAAATGACTTTTTAATAATGCTATTTCAGGAATCACGATTGGAATCTATCATGGGCATAGATATATATTTTCAATTTCATCTAATTTCAACTCGAAAGAGAAAAAAAAGTGCGACTTCTGTGCAACAAAATCTGAAGATCATATTAAATCGGAAAGAGTGCCATACAACCTCCAAAGCCCTCCAACCCCGCCAAAAATGATATATGTGGTTACAAGCGTATGAATTCGTAGCAATCAGAAATTATATACCTTCACTGCACTTGTGAAAAACAAAATTGTGATATTGACCCAAGGTTGCCATTCTGACCGCAATCTGGTTACAGGTCTGCCACTTGATGGAACATATTAACCATCCCGTCAGTACGCATGAGGTGTAGCCCGAGGGCACTAGGTCAAATGAATATGTAGATATATAGCTCCCATATGAAATAATAGTGTTACAGACAGAAAGTATGCAATAGGGGGCCCTACACTTTGAAATTTGACAAAAACCACTAAACCCTACACACAGGTTACACAACCATGCAAGGTTCCCAGATTTCAACGTTTTAAGGGTTAAAGCAACTGGCCTGAGTCCACTGAAGAAAATACTACTTAAAAGTGCTCACACTCTCTCTGAAACTCTCTTTGAGTTGTTCTTGATGATAGAGATATCAGCAGGTCATATGTTATTACCCTTTGTTATTACCCTTTGTTAGATACCAATTGTGCAAGCACAAATGTGTTCCGACGTGTTAACATGTACTATACATGATAACATTACTTAACCTTAGCTGAATTTTGTGGCCTGTTTCTAACAATATCTTAACGTGATATATTCTGAGATGTTTTTCTCATATGAGCTGATATTTCATTGACACCTTGCTTCCTCATAGGCCAGACCGGTTGGCTGACTTTTCGCAATGAGGTTAAAAAGGAAGTGAAAGGCTTTCATGCTGTGTACATGCGTGGTCTTTTACTTGATTACTCACTGAATTGCTTTGTTTATACCACAAGGTTTTCGGTCCAAATTGGGGCTAGACTTAATGTCCCATTGATAATAAGTAATTTCATAAATACAACTATGTTTAGGCCTTGTATTGCGAGCTATGCACTGAATATCACTTTGCTTTAAATTAATTTTACTTCGTCTCCCTTGCAAAAGTGTTACGAATGTGTCATATATACACATTTACACTGATTCTCGCTCATAATCAGAATTTTTTGCGCAAACTGCTTTGTTTTTCCAAATGTTTCCGACTCAAATTACAGCAAGACATTGTTGTCTGAAATTCTTAACTGTCAATTTGACGGGCACAAACGTTCTCCAACCCGCCATTGTGTACTATATACGTCAGGACTGTGCTGTGTTGTAAATTTTTCACACATGTTTATGGAGGGAAAGATACATGTTGTGTGCGCAAGCGGTCTTTGTATGGCGCTTACTCAAATGTGGATTGCCTTGTTTTCCCAAGTGTTTTGGCTCTAATTACAAAAGACTGTGTCATATCCCATTGTTAAATTGCAATTTTACAAGCACATACATATGGGTATTCCGACCTGCTGACATGTATTGTACATAAGAACATTACCTAACTCTATGTCAATTTTACATTGTCTTGTAACAATGCAACGGCGTCGTGAATGTCTCGGATACGTGCGATGTATGCGCGATATACATTCAAGTACTTATTATGTAAGGACATTACCCTACTTCTAGATATTTTCCATGATATATTCCAAGATGTGTTTCTCACATATGTTCATAATGCACTAACACTTTGCTCTGTCAAGGAAGGAACCTGTTCCATACATTGTCAAGGTACGAATAATCATTATGTTTAGATGTATAATATCTGATGTCCATAACGGTGGAGTGGCTAACACTATGTTGGTTATCGTAAAGCCGATTGCAATTATTTTCCTTGCCATCATTCTGTGTCTTCATCTATATTTTGTGCTCTTTCTGTACTTTCTTGTTATTCGTAATGTTACCATGAATATCATCTGAATCTTTCCATAGATCCATTACCAATAAATAACAGCATACATTAACCTGGTGACCTATCAACCCACATTCAAATAAATCTCCTGTCTGCTGCCTATCACTTCTGGCCTTTCAGCACTCTCTGCCCATTTTAACGGCCCATAATTAATGGCGTTTTTTCCTCCCCCCTGCTATTCTTTATGGGGATTAGGATTGATCAGTATAGAGTAGTATTGTGACTTTTTCAGGACAAGTGCCCCCCCCCCCCCCCGTAAGTGTTTTTGCTCCAAGTACTATGCCCAAACCGACATATGCCTTTCTTTCTGCTACTTGTCTATAGTTACAAAGAACGTGATTATATTGGGTGTTTATAATACATACTCTGTCTTGCGGGATGTTTTTCTTTAGTCCTCCACCGATGTGCATCCAAAAGCCAGACAATCAGACCCCTCTCAGATAAATCACCTAAAACTTTGCCATTCTTAAGTCCCTAGTATTACCAGGTCAGGTAAACTTGATGAACTTCAACCACTAGCACAAGCCGAAAGCTTAGATGTTTTAACTTCATTCGAAACTTGCCTTCATGCAAACGTCCATGATCAGCTCCTCTTTAACAGTAACTTTCAACCTCCTTTTAGAAATGACTATCCCACATAATGAGGAGGAAGGGGCCTCACATACCTTTCAAGGCACACTGATTCAGCCGATCTTACTTTAGAATGCATCTGGTTTGGGATTTCTGCACAACATGGGGTTTTACTGATTCGAAATTATTATTGACCTCGTGGCCAACCGGGTGAAACACTCAATGCCTTTCTTGAATCTTTAAATGACTCCATCTTTATAGCACTTTAAAGTAGCCTACACCCCCTCCTTATCACAGCTGTTTTTAATGGTAGAAGCTCAGATCGAAATTAACCACATCAGGATAATGACCTTGGGTTACTGCTCCTCACCTGGCTTCGCAACACAACCTATATCAGCTCATACAGGAACCTAAAAAAAATCAACAATTACTCAGGAAACCTGCTTGATCTTATTATCACTGACTCTCCTGGAGTGGTATTTACCATGGATATTCTTGCTCCTCTTTCTTATTCTGATGATGCGACTGTGTTCTGCTCTCACTGTCACACTTTAAACAACGTCCGTTCAAACGTTATATAAGGAACTACAATAAAGCCAAGTCCCGCGAACTTAATTCTTCGCTCTAGTAAGCACCTTGGAACAGGGCCAACGATGCTATGACAACCTTGATGATATTATTTCATACAGACTTGCTTCTTTCCACTGCCAATTAATTTATACCTATAAGAGCAGTCACCGTAAGACCGTCTTAAAAGGTCTTGGATTTGCACCGATATGAAAACCCTTGGTCCTTTCTACAATCGGGTATGGTAGCGTTAAAAGAGTACAGCTAACATAACAGGTCCTTATAGAATCGAAGATCCGAGAAGTTTCACAAGTCACGTGACCAAGACGTCAACTTAATGCGATAATGCATGCAATCTTGCTGTACTAAATTACATTCTTAACTGGACGATAACAAAATATATCCAAAACAATAAAGGAGATAAGCTAAGTCTGTCTTGGGATCTAAAAATCTACCCAAATATTCCCTCTTCAACATGTATTTTGCAACTCACTGTACATTTTCTCTCAACACTGACTCCCCTCCAATGCCTGAATTTAGTTGCAATACTAAGTCTAGATTAGCTGAAATACCGTTTGCTAAGGAGGATGTCTAAGAGGTTTTAAAGCCTCTAAGAGAGTTTCTTCTAGAACCGGTCATGACAATATTGGAAAAGTCCTTATCAGGAATTCTGCTAGCTTCATCCGTTATCCTGTTACAAAAATATTCAATTTTTCTGCAAATTAAGCCAACTTTTCCTCGTCTAGGAAACGTGCAATATAGGTCATGTCTTCTAAAATTCAAACAGACTCATTAAAAGTACCTACATGTTTGCTGTTTAGTGTTTCTAAAGTCTCTGAAGGAGTAATGTTTAATGACATGTTTGAATATTTAACAGTTAACAATTTCCTATCATATAAAAATGCAGGTTTCAACACAAGCCACTCATCAACCAATCCACTGGCCCACATACTCCATTTTATCTACAGCAGTCCAGAGCTTTAAAAAGAGGCCAGGATGTCATATCTTGACGCCGTTAAGGTGTTCAACTCTTTTAAGCTAAGCAACTTGGCATATCTGATTAACTTGTGACATTGTTCGAAGGTTGTGTCTCAAATCGCCTCCAAAGAGTTTCTATTCATAGTCAATCTTATGCCTGGCTTCCTATCCGAGCAGGGGTGCTTCATGGCTCTGTCCTTAGGTCCCTCCCATCCTTGGCTTATTTGAATGACCTAATGGACAATCTTACATATGAAGTGTGGTTGTTTGCTGATGATATTAGCACACTCGAAATTGTCAATACCCTGTTCAAACTTCACGCCTCATGAACAAGAGTCTGGCTTTAATATATTACTGAGGTAGGCTATGGCGAGTGTATTTGTTACCATCAAATCATTTTTGTTGTTGTTTATTTCTGTGAAACTTGTAAAACCTCACCAGCACCCTGTGTGCTCATGCGGGTGGCCAATTCCTGAGGCAGATAGTCATACACATCTAGGTAACACCTTTAGTCTTGACCTATTTTGGCATGCCCATTCTACACAGATTATAATTAAAAACTGTTGAAATTATAGCCTTACTCCAGCACCTTTAAATATAAACTGACACGCAAGGCCTCACTTGAGCTGTGTTGTTCTCTTGTCAGGCCAGTTCTTGAGTAGGGTTGTGCAATGTGCAACAACTATGATGAGGTGCTGTCTAATTGCTTGGAATCAATTCAGTATAACACAACTTCAATTTGTCTTGGTACTTTGAAAATAAGTCACATGTAAACTTACTTTGTAAACTTGGGTAGTCAAGCCTTGTAGGCAGATATAAATACTAGAAGGTTGTCCTCTTTCAGAAAATGTACCGCAAACTGACTCCCTCTCCCTAATTTCCCCCTCATCCCCTTCCCAATTGGTCATGCTCTCCTTTATTCAACGTCAGTGCTTCCCATTAGATGTAGAACATTGCGTCTGGGTAACTCCTTTTCTCAGATGCTATCAAACGGTGCAATAATTTCCCGTCTGACATTAGAAATTCGTTTACCCGTACAAATATTTAAATCAAACCTAAACCTACTCTTGTAGGCACAGACAGTGTTCCCGTGTTCTACCTCTATGGTAAAACATTTGCCAATACGCACACACACACACACACACACACACACACACACACACACACACACACACATATATATATATATATATATATATATATATATATATATATATATATATATATATATATATACATATACATATATATATATATATGTGTGTGTGTGTGTGTGTGTGGCAACAGAGACTTTAAAATGATTATATTTTTAAAGTCTGTGGTAAAAGCAAAATATTAAGAAGGATGAGAGGACAGTGACTAACACCGAATAAAACATTGACCCATCATCTCTCATTAGTCAGGATATACATGCAGAGCAAAGATAAATACTGTAGTTCTAAAAATTTTCTGCCATGCTTTATTTCCCACAAACGCATTTTTCTTAAATTAGAAAAACAATGTGCATTTACAATTCTCGAGTTGGTGGTGACTACCATACAAATTCTTTTACAGGCTGACATTTCCGTGAATTTTATTTTCGTGCGTGCAATGAGGACGCCAATAGTGTGTATTTTAGTCGTGCACAAAAATACCCAGAACTACAGTATCTACACCCTAGTTGGCATTTCAAGTGCTAATAAGGGAAATGCCTGTATCGTCTTAAAGTAATTATTGACTTTGCAATATTAGCCGCCATCCATAGAGTCGAGGAGCCACCATTTAAATGGAAGTGACAGCATGTAGTATTACCGATTAGCAAATTATGTCTGTTTGACCGTTCAAGGTTACTCACGGTAAAAATTAACAACACGAAATGAAACCGTTTAGGTACTTTCCTAGTTGTGTTCAACAGTAACCATGGACCTTAGATCAACCATCAGCCAGTTACAAGGCAAAACGTTGGTTTGACGTCTCAAAGTTACCCAAGATCAAAAATATCAAGATTGAAAGGAAACCTTAGAGAAACGTTTCTATTAGCGTTTATTAGGAGCCTCAGATCTATGATCCACCTTTACAGAGACAGAAGCTGATGTTAGTTTCACCCTTCAAGGTCACCCCAGATCAAAATTATCAACACCGGCAGAAACCCTACAGGTACGTTCAGATTTGTTTTTTGTTCATAGTAGTAATGGGCTAACCCTTTCCAAGAGATAAATCAACATGCCAGATGTTATGCTACCCCTATTGTGATAATACCTATATTTACCTACATACCTCTATTGAATCTTACTAATTTTCAAACTAATTGAAAGCCACGGCATATTTAAGGACATTTACCAAGCAGATACATGTATAAACTATGGATGTGCAACATTTCGTTGTCATGAATCAGATGAATGAACAAAATTTATGCAAAAAGGAGCGAAAGGCTTAACTTCTTCTGTGTCCATTGTTGAAGCTTAGGGTCCTGATGTGGTTCAGCAGATGACCTCTGTAATATTTCAAAGGAATGAGTGTAACGAAATGCACTATTTACAGCAAATCTAATCCAGGGCAGGTTTCTAAGGGGAAGTATCTTCTCTCTTAGTCTTTACTTTCAAACGTAAGACATCAAGGAAGTGGAAGTCTGGTCTGGGTCCCCTCTCCCGGGTTCTTTGTGTTTGCAAACTTGAAATCCATATATGCCATTGTGGAGCACTGTTGGGCTTTTGAGCTAAGTGGAATTGACAGTATAAGTTAAGCCAGGGTAACATGTTATAAATGCGATATCTGGCAGAAAAATGAACAGCTCACGCACTGTTCATTATACGTTTTTCACATTTGACGCTCATGCGGGAAAAAATATCAAAATCAAAGTGGGACAGCAGAAGAATTTTTTAGACTGCACTTAAACGGGAAATCTCTAACCCAAAGCAGAATAGTTGTAGTGTCTAAATGTATGAAGGTGACACAAAATATGATCTAGCGGCGTTCATTGTCTGCAACTAGGTGGTTAACTATTGGACTGGAGATTCGGCGATCACACACCGTACAGTCAAATCCATTTATTTATCAAATTCTGTGTTTTTCATTCAAATGTATTGAAGCAAGTTGAATAGAAAACCTACAATGGTCAACTCTACAGAAGGGGTTCGAGTCACAAGCACAGGCTTGGGGAGTCTTGGGAAAAGTCAGGCTCAAGTTTTATTAAGAGCTGGAACTATTCACAACAACACTGTTGTTATCACAATCCCATTGCCATGTAGGTGGTACCAAACACTCACCAGACATGTGAAATATGAATGGTAGTCACGTCTTTTTAATGAGGCCAATAGTGAATGATAGACAAAAATGTCTACCCCGGAGATATCTCGAGCCTAAGAATCAGAGAAGGCCAAATCAGGTTAGGAGGCTGGACAACATAGCTGCATCGTTTTTAACCATTTACTCCTGTGCATCTCATTAGATACAGGATTCCCTGTGTGATACTAAT
This sequence comes from Hermodice carunculata, assembly GCA_964020975.1. Classification (NCBI taxonomy): domain Eukaryota; kingdom Metazoa; phylum Annelida; class Polychaeta; order Eunicida; family Amphinomidae; genus Hermodice; species Hermodice carunculata. Next base: position 100,086 of record CAXHWN010001162.1, read on the forward strand.
TTATGTTGCTCTGGTCCCTCTATCTGTTGAAAAGGCTTGATGGTATGCATTGAGAATGCTGCACACTTATCCCGGTGACCCAATTGTATGACAATATTGTCGTAAGCTCATAATCACGAGCATATATCTTCGGCCAAAAGATGTTCCCTTTACTACCATGACAATGCTGGATTGACAAGAGGAACCATACAAGGTCATACAAAAATAATTAAGTATTTTTACATAAAGGGCCAGGGTAAATTGAAGACATGAAAAAAAATATCAATATTGCCCATGTTTATCCTATTTTACACCCAACTTTGTTAATAATATGCAAATTAGGAAAATGAGAATTAATCCTTGGCACATCCGCCAGTTCAATGAAACTTTTTTTTCCACTTTGCGTATAGGTATGATCTTTTCATACTTGATCGTTAATTGTTAACAATAAGTTTCTCGTTCTCCGTTATTTAGATCAAGAAAGGCAGGTGCGGTTGTATAAAATGTTTCTCGCAAGAATTATATTTTAGGTGTTAGTGTCTTTGATTAGCGCTAGACGTCTTCATGTTTTGTTGTTGTTCTATGTAACATGTTTACTCCCTCTGCAACAAAGTTGTTGTGAGTGAACTAAGTAAGATTTGACCAATTTTCTCGAAGTTTCTAATTCATGTAATGGACAACCAGGTCGTAGCTCTGTCCGTTATGTATTCACAGGTTGATTTACAAGCGTGAAACCTTAATACAAGCAGGGCCGGACAACACAGTAACAGGTAGGAGCATATTTTGGTACTCTTGTTACATGCAGTTCCTTAAAATGCTAACTTTGTATGAAGATTAACGCAACGTTATAATGTCTGCAGTATGCACAATCCAATATGTCCAAATTCATGTAAAATGTCGTACTTTGTAGGCACATTTGATGCACCGTCCTACAGGGAAGGTGAAGCCCGTCACGGTACGGATTTACCATGCTATGCATTATAATCTATATAGCTGGCATTTTTATTGAAACAGATACCATTTCCTATAATATGAATATATTTTGTTTTTGCATAGGCATGGATGGCAAGATTTTTTGGTGTCACACCCAGCAACCTTGACGTAAATGTTTGTCATTTTTTGTACACAGACAGCCTCATTGACAACCTCATTTAACCCATAACATGGGCAATTTGCATTTATTATAGCTGTTTGTACTTGTATCATATAGAGAAACACTAGTATCATTATTCTGGATAAAAAAAAAAACAAACAAACCAACAAAAAAAAAGTTTGGTTTCTTTTCTTGGTACCATTTGGCTTCCACACGGTAACGATGCCTGTGCTGAGTAACATGATTGGAAAGTGCAAAATTTGAATAAAATATGACCGCTTGGAATGCAAGGGGCTGTATGTGTAAAACATTCCTAGCAGAAGAGTAGGTTTTGGCTTGATAGCTCAGTTGAAATTAACATTATCAAGCTATATACCCAGGCACCATCAAACACGTTGGTTCAGCTGGGGTTAACACTGTTACAACAATTGTTACAGACGTTGTGTGTAACACATGTAAGTTTGTAAAACCATATGAAGAACTGCACGGTTATATCTCCGTTTCTTTTGTTGTACCAGGTTGATTAACCGGCGTGAGATCTTCATAGCTGCTAGGTAAGGAAACACAGGAAGAGGTAGGCCCATATTTAGGTACTCCTGGAATTTTAAGTTTACTCTTTCACCGCTGCATATCTACCCAATTTAATCCCAACCACTAAACTTCAAAGCATATTTTTTTCTACTATTTTTACAAATCTGATACTTAATTTGTATCTCAGGCTGTCATTTGTTCCATCTACACATTGATCCATTTTCTCAGTTTATACAAGCATGTTGCATGTTACAGATACGTTCCTCTTATGAAAACCAACAGTGCAAATCTGAAGATTTCTAATTATGAATTGATTTGAAACTCTGATAAAATCTACTTACGTACACTTTTAAGGAAGATCAGTTCAAGGATCAGAAATGGTGTCAATTTTAAAGGTCAAATGTCGCATAATTTGCCAGCTATCAAATATGGATTTCGACTACAGTCGCTTTTTGTGGCAAAAGAGTTAAAATTCTACCTACAAATCAAGATCAAGGCAAACTTATAATTTGTGCAGCATGCACAATAAAATAATTGAAATATTATGTACGATACCACCATATACAGCGTGAGTCCAGCCGATGAGAGCCTTGTGGTAAAGTGTATTTGGCACAGGTTGGTATCAAAAGCAAAGACAGGTCTAAATCTTAATAAAGGCTCGATGGCTTGGATATGTGGTGATTAACATACTGTGCCAATACGTTTACTAGACTGGAAATGCCTACTATCCTGTTTTCCCAGATTCTGGGACTGGTCTTGCTACATTGGTCTATTGGCTGCACCAGTGAACAGTGAAGGTGAAGCCATCCAAG
>CAXHWN010001162.1:107500-117500 GCA_964020975.1 Hermodice carunculata
CCAAACAGGCATGGCAGTGCATGGCGTGGAATAAGAAATAGTGGCAATTATGAACACGTAGAACGCCGGATGACTTTATTTGCAAAGCAAACATTCGCCGCAAAGTGGAAGTTGCAATTAACTTTCAAGTTATTAAAACAGCAACAAGTTGTACAATGAGGAGTCCAAGAACAAGATGACAGCCGTGGTAGTAATAGCGCGTCTTATTAAATATGGTACTGCACTATGTGATATCGAACAGCAGACATGATAGCCGTAACACATACCTTCATTACCCTACAAAGGACCCAATTATGGTACGATAAGATTGAGGGTGACTAGTCCGGGTTATTGATGCCGTCAGACAAGGCCCAGATCTGAAACAAAAGTGCTAAAGATGGTGCATGTGACAATGTAAATTGAACTAGATCTTGTTAATATAATAATAATAATAATAATAATAATAATAATAATAATAATAATAATAATAATAACAATAATAATAATAATAATAATAATAATAATAATAATAATAATAATAATAATAATAATAATAATAATAACAATAATGATAATAATAGAAGGCTCCATATAACATGCAAAACAGAGGATAATCATATGAAAAATATTGGTAGGAGACCCATCTAACAGTAGTGCCACACAAGTATGCGTCGATGTGAAATTAGTCCAAGATAATATCCAATGATTCATTTACTTCTTCATATGCAAGGGAACTTGAGATCGCCAGTAATTACGTGACCACGATGATTTGGGATATAAGGAGAATCAGTACATGAAGATGAGCACTTGTTTTCTTTATAGTTATCGAGAATAAAACTTTTGACAACTCTTCAGTGGTTGAATATTTTGAAGGCATTAAGATATATTTCCATCAAGCTTGGAGAAAAATCGTCTGGCAGCTTCTGAGTATAGAAATGATATATGTGACAATGTGGAGACACGGGCGACGGGAAGTAGGTGATCACATGCTGATTAATTCAGTGATTGATTTACATGCGTACCAATTTTTATTTCATTTGTGTATGTGTGTGTGCGTGTGTGTGTGTGTGTGTGTGTGCGTGTGTGTTTGTTTGATGGTAAAACAGCTTTTCCAATATGTACAAAAACCGTTATGTAACTGGGGCACAGCTGATATATTTTTATTTTGCATCTTCCCATTACAGGATAACCAATTAACGGTAAACACGACAAATCCCAACTTAACACCTTGCTTCCAGCACAGTGTGCTGGTTTGGGCCCCCTGTGTCCTACTTTGGGTTTGTGCCCCCCTTTACATAATATTCCTGAATAACCTTAGCCGTCCATCATGGAAGCCTCTACGATTTGCTGACAAAGGCTGGATCAACAAGGCAAAGCTGGTGTGTTCTAGTTTATTCACTTTTTTTTACAAGCACACATACTACACATTGTGTTCGCTGTTATATCTTACGCTTACATGTACATGTCCGAACTATGAGAATTGACCCACACATTTAATGATCCATATTCATAGATTCCAAACCCAGCAATAGAACGTTACGACTTTTATCAAAGGCGAATCAAGGGCTTATAAAGGAAAGGTCTCAGTCAAGTGGTCACATATGAAACATAGGAAATATAATCAGAATTACCTATTTTCCTCATATGAAAATGATGTGTCAACATGCGATGATGAAGATGTATGAAAAGCTCAAAGCAGTACAATATTTTAAGTAAATATTAATGTTGGCACAAGTTCAGAATGCCGCTTCTATGGATATTGATAGTTTAATAGTTGATCCAACATAAGTCTACTTTTAAAGGTCATTTGGACGTGCGATCCCTGCCAAATGCTTAAGTATATCTGTGTTCCTACAAAAAAATTGAATTGATTGACGGACGATGTAAAGTGTATTATTATATCTTGAAAGAACATCCCATCTGTCGAAGTGAATAAAACAAAGACCCGTAAGCTGGGTGGTTCCTCGTGACACGTAAACTGACAATATAGCGGGATTGGACTTGAAACCTTCAAAATTGTGCCGTACAGAGAGGGCAACGTGAACAATTGTGAACGTTGTCGATAGCAGATACCATGCGCCACAAACATCATACGTTTACAGAGCATTTAAGATGAATTCAATAAGCAAATGACATTTCCTTGAAACTATCAAATATATACACATTTGTTCACTGTTTCAAGATTGTAGGCTTATTACTGTCCGCCCTTGCTGCGCTCAGGCTGGTAAAGGTAGAAGTCGATGGGAGCAGCGGAAGCTTTGTTCCGTTGGCTGAATACATTGCACCTACACTGGAGTTGATGACATTTGTAAGTATACATCGTAATACGCAAGTTACTTTTGATAATAACAAATTGGTAAAGGTTGTTGATAGTCTAATCGAATAATGAATATATGGATTAGGGAATATATGACCTGCTCTTAATTAAGCTATGATAGGGCTTAATAAATCAATCAACAACGTTATGGACGGGATATTTTACCACTGAAACATCAGATGCATTACATTTAAATATGTATTAACAAACGTAATTGCCCATCTGTTGAAAATCGTCCATTCACGATAATAATTATCGACTTTTTAGATGATCGCCTGTGCACTTACGCACATAGAGTTTGGGAAAGGAATCGTTGCTTCACCAGTTCTATGTGCATTTTGGCTCGCAGAAGTAATTACGAACATTCCTGCAATTAAATGGCAAATCGACTTTACAACTATTCAGGTAAGATATATTTCCTTTGATACTATCAGGGCACCGTAGTCGGGTATGATAACTCAATTGCAATTACCTGTATTATGTCATCCAGAGTATTGCTATTTAAAGTATTACATATATATATATATATATATATATATATATATATATATATATATATATATATATATATATATATATATTCTATCCATTTATTACTTTTAATTCACCGTTCTTATTCCCTATAAGTCACACATTATTACCACTTTTTGTTGATGATGCATAACGATCTGTAAATTTACATTTATTTTTATTCTGGATCTGTATTATTCTTTTATTTTATATCTGTCAAATAATTTGTCGACACGCCACATAAAAAATAGTTTAAGTATCTCCCCCGAATATTGGTTTAAGATAACTCTCACCATCCCCCCCCCCTATAGTCAACATCAATGGAGGTGATCAACCGTTGGATATTCAATATCGCTTATGTTGACTAGTAGTAGATATATCTCCGTTTTCTTATAGGGGTAGGCCTGATCATTGGTTGATTTTTTCCTCACAGGGCTATCCTGGCGATGTGTTCAGCTCACGTGCCTCCATCGTACATTTCTCTCTTCTGCTTGTTCAATTCACCCTTCATTTATGCGCCGACTTGCCCAGACGAACCAGCCAGAGGGCATTATCCGGCAAACATACGCAGAAAGCTCTACCGGCAAAGTGCGCATATGAGGAAAATCCACTTCTATATGAAAAATATTCTGATGAAAATTACGGTCCGTCAGCCAAAAACGTAAGCATTTTCTATGCATGTTTTCCTTGTTATGTTCCAGGTATTGAATTAAGGAATAAGTCAATACCAGACCTTTCACTTCAAATCATAAAAAGTCGTGTCCAAAAGATAATACTGACTCACGTTAATGGAGTCTCATTGCCGCTAAATGCGTGACATATTGTTGATTACATATACATTGGAAGAAATATGTCCACAGCATAAAGAATATTCCTAGCATTAACAAACAGAAAGGCATGATTTGTCGACAGTGGGGATTATCAGTACTTGACACCGCTCATGATGCTTCATGCTTTTCTCGACAAATTTGCACGTCTGGTTAGTTAAAAGAAAAGCACGAGCTTTTAAATTAGGAGTAAGGATTGTAAATATAAATAATCATTTTACCTGGGTTTTTTTTTGGTTTTTTTTTTTTCCTTTTTTTTCTTTTTCAAGACAAGATTTATTACAGGCACCTTGAAATGACATAGAAATAAGAATTCAATTGTTCTCTTCCAAAGATTCTTTTTTTGTTTTGCTTATGCTTTTTAAAGAAACGTAGTCCTGAAGAGACAGCATCCATATTACCATTGGTGTCTCACTGGTGGATGAATCCGTAAGTATCAGTTTGCTTAGCATTCTGCTGGCGACAATGTTTTGGTTAAATGACTATGTAGATAGCAAATGGCAATTCTGTAAAAAATAACTCCACTTTGGTTGCACCAACAACACTTATTTCTGCATACACACTCACTTCCACTTCCACACCTCACCACACAATAACACACGCATGCAGATGGATGGATAGATTGATAGATAGATAGATAGATAGATAGATAGATAGATAGATAGATAGATAGATAGATAGATAGATAGATAGATAGATAGATAGATAGATAGATAGATAGATAGATAAATAGATAGATAAATGGATGGATGGATGGATGGATGGACGGACGGATGGATGGATGGGTGGGTAAATGACTTGATGGACGGACGTCTTGTTTGAAACTTAAAAACTTCATACAATATTCAACCATACCGACACTGGTATAAACAGTTACATAATAATACAATTTTCAACACCGAAAAGTTGACTAGAGGTGTTATGAAGTAAAGTGTACAAAGGAATAAGCTAGAAGCCACCTCTTCCACTGAACTGGATGAAGATTGAAAAGAAAGAAATTCTGCAAAAAGTGAGTATGGTCATGGTTTTTCGACTAAAGACGGACTAGAGAAAATTCTCTAGGTCCGTTAAGTATAATTTATCCCGGGTACGTACCCTCTTATCACTCTAAACACTTTGAAGACTATAATTTGTCGTTTCAAGCTCCATCTTGACACAATTTGACTAATGTTTTTGAGTTAGTGTTGTATTCATTAGGTATTTGGCCGTAGCTCTGGAAACATTTAAACAGAGTGTTGTGTAGTTGTTGCTTTTATAACCTTTGTGTTGTAGTTTATGCAACAAAGTTCGGACTCTATCGACGAAATTGCTAAAAAGTGTGGTGTCTCTAGCAATACGTATTAATTGTTCGATACAAACTCAATATGCTTATTTCTCCGGAATGTTTCCTGGCAGATCAGGATAGGACATAATATAAAAATTTGAACTGGTCTCTCTTGTCAAATATCTTTGTTACATACTGGTTGTTCTTTATTTCCAGATCAAGCAAAGTAGCTTTTGTATCGCTTTCATTTTCCAGATTTAATATTAGTTCTTTGGGATATATGTTTTTTTTTCAATTCCCCTTTACTTCATCTCCATTGTTTAAAGCACAAAGGTCATCTACAAATCTTCTTGTGTGAGAATGTGATCTTCTTGCAGCTGTGAAGTTTGTCTTTGCCAATTCCCCCATCCATTGTGATTCATAATAATGTAAATATAGGTTAGCAATATATGGGACTGGATCCCATTGACTCTGGTTCAAAAGCAAAAGTATGCATTGTTGATAATGTATTCTATCATTGACCATACTCTTGCTTTGTGTAAGAGATTCCTTTGTTCTTACCTTTATCAAATTTGGCCTCAGCACCAGATATTTTAACATACTGAACTGTGCCACCTTTGAACGCTTTATCCAACATTAAAATTAACACGTTGTTCAAGTCTGTCAAGTTGATCTTTGTGTACAATGTCGAGAAATTCAAGGTATCAATTGATTCGGCACCATTCTTATTGTTGTTTTTCTCCATATCTAGCAGTATATAACTTGTGCTATCTGTAATCCACATTCTATTCACTCAAGTGTACAGTTTTGCTTTTTTTGCAGTAGTTAGTATGTTAATTTTTGAGAAGTTTGAGAACTTTAGGTAGTCGTTTGGCAACTTGTTGCGAAACATATTCTTTGCTGCAACAATGAACCTGAATTTAACCGGGTTTTAAGCATTTTAACAACTACATATATAATTGGTATTTTCTTGTCCTCATTTGAGACAATGCATTTTTTCTTTGTTTTTATCCACTTGATCCTTGGCAACAGTATCAGAAGTTCCTGCCTGTTGATAACTTTCATTATATAATTCCCTCAGCATTGTATTAATATAGTTTGGTTTGCAAGTTAGTGCAATGTTATTGCTGGCTTGGTCAACAAGTGTGATGACAAATTTCTCATGCAAGTCTTGCAATTCCTGACTATGGATAGATAGATGGATGGATAATTTCGAAGCGGCGGTCCGAATCTTTGCATTTCCTTGTCTTGAGCTTTCAAGCATTTGACACATTTTTGCTTGGATGAATGGACGGAGGGATGGAATGATGAATGGATAGATGGATGGAAGGATGAATGTCTATATTTAAGGACGTCAGAGATGAGAGGAAAATGATACAAGTACCAAATGATCACAACTGTCATTTTTACAGTTTATTCATCAAGGGTTTTAAAAAGCCGCTAGTGTTTGATGATCTTCCCGATATACTACCAGCAGACCAATGCAGTGCTATTGTTGCCAGATTCACTGATGCTATGAAAAACGTCAAACAATGCAGGTAATAATGGAAACATTATGCCGGTCAAAAACACCGCGATCATATCAAATAGCTCACGTTTATATGTTTTTCCTTTTATTTGAAGCATTGCGAAATTTCATTAATGCAAAGAATAGATAAGTCGCATAAAGATTAACAAACAATTTTTTTAATGGTTTTGGTTTTGCAGTGAGGCCATTCAGTGCTAGAGTTGGCCATAAAATCGTTATAAATGTATTATTCTATTTAGAAAAAAAGGGTCACAGTGAAGGAGTTTAATTCATGTTGTGCATGTTTAGGAATGTGTAATTACGGCATCTGTCACCCCCGCAATGTCGTGGAGAGGGTGCATAATGTTACAAAATATGAGAGAAGGATCAAATGAAAATCATTTTTTTATGGCTTTCGTAGATTATACATTGGCTAAGTTGCGTGCTTTAATTCATGGATGACCTGATGTATAAGATTGTTTTTTAAGGGAATCGAAGGCATCTACATACTCAGGATCTAACGGGAGAAAAGAAAGCGCTGAAACAGCAGTACCTGGGATCAGGTTATTTTGGCCATTGATTCGATCCAACAGACAAGCTTTCTGCTTGGTAGGAATCCTCAGATTTCTCACGACTTTTACAGAGTTTGCTAATCCACAATTACTTGGGTAAGAATTTTTTTTTTTATGATTTGAAGATCAAGTCTACAATTGCCAGTTTAAACCAAGATCAGTGTACCCTCAATTAACCTTTAAAGCACTGACTAAAGTCTCTGTCAACAGCTTTCCTTGGGACACTTTGCATGCAAAGTATCCAGAGGAAAGCTTTGACCAACAGTACTTTTTGCTTAAGACTACGCTTTCTAGTATTTGAATGAAATATATATTCATTCTGAATTTGAATGTTTTAGCCATTATATGTATAACGGTAATGGGAAGAAAACTATAGCAGTGATTACAACTGCAATGGCTAAATATAACGATACTAGGCACATACACTTCATAAACCGACATATCATTCCTGTAACAGCATGCCCACAGTAGCAGGGTCCTTAAGATTGGTCTGTGTCAGGGGTTTCCGAGGTGTGCTTCGGGTGCAATGGGACCATCCATTCATTCCCGTTGATTTGGTTTTACGGAATCTGACCTTAAAGAGTTAACTTGTGGTGACAGGGGGCGAGAGGAGGGTATTCCTCGCTTTTGATTGAGGTTCCTGGGAAAGTTGTCCGTATCCGCGTATATCCCGCAATACGTCTGTTATGGTACATTTAGGTGATATGGGGCAACGATCATCCACACTCAATGCTGGTTGAAACTATAGCTCTTTTCCTTCACCATACAAGTCCTGCGTCTTGTCATTAATAGTGATATATATATATATATATATATATATGTGTGTGTGTGTGTGTGTGTGTGTGTGTGTGTGTGTGTGTGTGTGTGTGTGTGTGTGTGTGTGTGTGTATTTATTTTTTTTGTTTATTTTTTTTTTGGGGGGGGGTCTTCCTAAAACGGAAATTGTTCATACCATGAAGTGGTTTTGATAGAATTACCTCCAAAATCAGTCAGCAAGATAAAGACTGATTTAAGATTATATATTTATATATCACGTTCCATGGAACTAATTCTTGTCCTCGTCATCTGGTATAATTCCCGCAGTTAATCCTTTCAATACTAAGTTACATACAGTCAGCTGCAATTCTAAGCGCTTTACTCACAATACGGCCGTCGTCAGATTACAATTGTTATTGGACTGGAATGCTTTGTATTTTGTTGTTTGGCTTCGTTTTCTTTACTGAATATATATATATATATATATATATATATATATATATATATATATATATATATATATATATATATATATATATATATATATATATATATATATTTATTTATTTATTTATTTATTTATTTATTTATTTACTTACTTACTTACTTACTTACTTACTTACTTACCTATCTATCTATCTATCTATCTATCTATCTATCTATTTATTTATTTATTTATTTATTTATTTATTTATTTATTTATTTATTTATTTATTTATTCATTTATTATGTTTCAGATTGTTAATAGCATATGTCAATACACCTAGCACACATAGCTGGATGGGATATATGGTAGCAATGATCTACTTTCTCAACAACATTCTCCATCAGATTTTTACTCAGTCTCACCTTAAATACCAGGCTGTGTTTGCTATGAGGACACGTAACGCACTTCTTCCGGCTCTGTTTCGCAAGGTAATGTTTCGTTTCTTTTGATCATTATGTATATGTGTGGATATCCCTCAGTTTTCCGCTTTCGTCGTGACTTGTTTTGTTGTGTGATTTCTAATATTAATTCACGAGTTCTATCTTAATGATAGCTATACATTTAGTGATATGCTTTGATAAATTGTGCCGTAAAACACTGATGCCTCTTCATAATGACCAAAACATTTACCATATATAAATGGAAATATTTCGGTACAATTTTCATAATTTTTAGATACTCCCGGTTTTCATTTTTGCGGTAGGTGGGGGTTGGAGATGACGGTGTGCCTTTGTTATTTCGTGGCACTAAAAGTCGTTTGAAGTAGTATTGCTGCAAATGTAAAGCACGTTGAAAATTGATTAAATTGACATTAAAGATTGATTAAATTAACTATATATGCAGTGAATTTGATAATGAAACAGTTGGGTGTAAATATTGTATCATATATCGTATCGGTAACCTGATCACCACTATAACAATGGTTCTGACAACAATGATCAAATCTGCGCAGCATCTTCTTGCTAAAGTACATTTAGCGCCCTTGCATGCTGTATTTTTGAGATCAAGTTCCCGAATCTCGTCAACCGCACGCATAAAATAGCTCATGAACAATGTGTCCTAGTTGCCAAGTCATATCACGTTGCCTTGACAAACATTGCGCGGTTCAACATCTGCGGGAACCCATCGAAGAGTAGCCCAAAGACTATTGACATTTCTCCCAAATCATGTACGCCGCTTAGTATCAAAACAGTGTGATATCTGCACTTGTTTCAGACTTGTCAACTTCGGGATGTACACTTGCTAACAGAAGTCTAGCAATTCCATATAGGGTGGGTCACTATATCTGTATTTTGGTATATGAACAGAAGAGTGGACATGCAATTCTTTTGCTACCCTTCTCTTCGTCCACCCAGCTTTTGTGACACAGCCCCACATTTTTTCTACCTTCACTTAATCTGTGTCTAGCCATGTTGCCGTGATGTGCGGCTTCTGACGGATTTTGTGTCACGACTTGTGCCCATTGTTTCCCGCCTTGAGCAAAATGTAGAACAACAGATGACTCAACAGATGCATAAACATAAACAAAGGGTTTGTGTTCTGATATCAGGAAGGTGATCAGCATTCAACATACATGTACAATAGATATACAAATCCCCACTATATGAAATTGCTTGACCTTTGTCCGCAACTACGTATAAACTAAAATCGGTTCGAAATATAAATCTTCATGGTGGTATTATCCCTTATTTATGCTTAAGTATAGATTTAATGTATTAAAGAATCACGTTATGCGAAGAAAACGTTATCGTTTATTTCGCGCACTCAGCATAGAGGTAAAC